>QRFJ01000164.1:1399233-1458641 GCA_006176705.1 Cocos nucifera | reverse complement strand
TCCAACCTGGCAACCGAGGTTCGGGAGCAACTCGTCGCTTTTCTCAGAAGGAACGCAGACGTCTTCGCTTGGACCCCAGCAGATATGCCAGGAATCGACGCCGAGGTCATGGAACATCGGCTGGCCGTTGACTCGAAACACCGGTCGGTAAGAGAAAAACTACGCCAACATGCCCCGGAGAGGCAGAAAGCGATCGCTGAAGAGGTAGATAAACTCCTTAAAGCCGGACTAATCCGGGAAGTTCATTACCCGACTTGGGTTTCGAACGTGGTTCTTGTCAAGAAAGCAAACAACAAGTGGAGGATGTGTGTCGACTTCAAAAAGCTAAACAAGGCTTGTCCAAAGGATAGTTACCCCTTGCCCAAGGATCGATCAGTTGGTAGATGCAACCTCGGGTCATGAGCTCCTCAGCTTTATGGACGCCTTTTCTGGTTATAACCAGATACGTATGGCGCCTGAAGACGAAGAAAAAACAGCCTTCATCACTAGCCGAGGTCTTTACTGCTATAAGGTCATGCCTTTTGGACTCAAGAATGCGGGAGCAACATACCAACGTTTAGTCAACAAAATTTTCAAGGAGCAGATCGGCCGCAACATGGAGGTGTACGTGGATGATATGCTCGTCAAAAGCCGAGCTTCAGCTGACCATCTGGCCGACCTTGAAGAGACCTTCAATGCATTGAGGAAGCATAAGATGAGACTGAACCCTACCAAATGCGCCTTTGGCGTAACCTCTGGAAAATTTCTTGGGTTCATGGTGTCGAGACGTGGAATTGAGGCAAACCCCCTGAAAATCCGAGCTATTCAAGAAATGACCACTCCAAAGACGATTAAAGAAGTTCAGCGCTTGGCCGGAAGGGTGGCATCCCTAAATCGCTTCGTCTCGAGGTCGGCTGAACGTTGCTTGCCCTTCTTCGAGGTTCTCAGGCGACCAAAGGACTTCAGCTGGACGGCAGAGTGTCAACAAGCATTTGAGGAACTCAAAAATTACCTCGGCACGCCCCCTCTGCTGGCAAAACCTGAACCTGGGGAAGAGTTGTTCTTGTATTTAGCTGTCTCCTCGGTGGCCCTGGCGGCGGTTCTCGTTAGGGAAGAAGCAAAAACACAACGCCCGATCTATTACGTGAGCCGAGTCCTAAGGGACGCGGAGACCAGATACTCCCGGATAGAAAAATTATCTTACTGTCTCGTAATTGCCGCCAGGAGGCTCCGACCTTACTTTCAGGAGCACACCATAACGGTCCTCACGGACCAACCAATAAAAGCAGTTCTCCACCGAGCAGACGCTTCCGGAAGAATCGCAAAATGGGCAATGGAGCTCACGGAGTTCGACATCAACTATCAGCCCAGGCCATCAATCAAAGCCCAGGTACTGGCGGATTTTGTATTAGAATGCACTATTCCGGACGAAGCCGAACTTGAATCAAGCAAGACAAATACAGAGGCGAGATCGAGCCTTGACGAAGTCGAACCATCACAGCCGAACTTCCCAAAGGAAAGGGCCGACCTCTCTGAAGGCTTCTGGATTCTACACGTGGATGGTTCTTCCAACTCCATTGGAGCTGGTGCAGGGCTAGTCTTGGTCAGCCCCGAGGGAGTTGTCGCCGAGTTCGCGCTGCGCTTCGAGTTTTCCGCTACCAACAACGAAGCCGAATACGAAGCACTGATTGCGGGATTAAGAATAGCAAAGGAGCTAAAAGTAGATCGGCTTCGAGTCTACAGTGATTCCCGATTAGTGGTCGGTCAGGTTGACGGCAACTTTGAAGCAAGAGAAGAGAGCATGGCGAGATACCTCGGGAAAGTGAAGAGTTTAACCCCGGCCTTTGATAATTTCGTCATTCAACATATCCCAAGGACAGAAAATGCGAGAGCCGATTTTCTCTCCAAACTGGCCACTTCGGCTCCAGCCGAACTACCCAAAGAAGTGTTTCAGGAAACTCTGAAGTACCCAACCACGGAAGAACCTCAGGATGTCCTACAGACGGAATTCGAGCCCAGCTGGATTGACCCACTGGTCACCTACCTTAAAGAGGGGGTTCTTCCTCATGACCGAAAAGAAGCTCGAAAACTCAAAAATCAGGCCTCCCGTTACGTCTTATACGAAGGCCAGTTGTACAAAAGGTCGTACTCCCTTCCATTGTTGAGATGCCTTCGACCTTCAGAAGCTAATATTGCACTATGGGATGTGCACGAAGGACTTTGCGGAAGCCATTTAGGAGCAAGGTCTTTGTCGCTAAAGCTACTTCGGCAAGGGTATTATTGGCCGACCTTATTTCGCGATTCTGTGGAATACGTAAAGAGGTGCGACCGCTGCCAGAAAAATGCTAGTGTGCAGAGACGGCCGGCATCCGAACTCACTCCGCTTAATTCACCCTGGCCGTTTGCGCAATGGGGAATGGACATACTCGGCCCCTTTCCGACAGCGTCGGGACAGCGGAAGTTCCTCTTGGTCGCGATTGACTACTTTACCAAGTGGGTCGAAGCTGAACCACTCGCGAAAATTACCGAGGCCAAAGTACAGGACTTTGTTTGGAAGTCACTAGTTTGTCGGTTCGGCCTGCCCCGAACCCTTATAACCGACAATGGGCGACAATTCGCCGGGGCTAGGTTCGCAGAGTTTTGTGAAGGATTAAACATCTCCCAGCGCTTCACTTCTGTGGCTCATCCGCAGACCAATGGGGAAGCTGAGATAACCAACCGGACCTTGCTACAGGGAATCAAAACGAGGCTAGATAAGGCAAAAGGGGCCTGGGTAGACGAACTCTACCATGTCCTCTGGGCGTACCGAACTACTCAGAGGGTGCCGACTGGAGAAACACCCTTCGCTTTGGCCTTCGGTACTGAGGCAGTCATCCCGGTTGAACTTAAGCTCCCTTCCGCACGAGTTGTGGGCTTCAATGAACAGCACAACCCCCAAAACCTCAGAGTCAACCTCGACCTTCTGGAAGAAAAGAGGGAGGAAGCTCGCATCCGGATGTCAGCCTATAAACAGAAGGTGGCTCGGTACTACAACTCCAGGGTTAAAAATAAGACGTTCAGAGTAGGGGACTTAGTGCTCCGACGAGCCGCTATCACTCAGCCTCAGAGTCAAGGAAAGCTCGCTCCAAATTGGGAAGGTCCGTACAAGGTAACGGAAGTCATCCGACCCGGAACCTATCGCTTGAAGGAACTCGGAGGGATAATGCTTCCTCGGCCATGGAACTCAGAAAATCTGAGAATGTATCATCAATGAATTTCTTTGTTCTGCGTTTTTGGTTTTTGGCATAAGAATCGTGGGATGGCAAGAGAAAAATGAGTAAAAACAGCCCGTTAGGAACAGGAGGAAGACCTCGTCCTAACGCGAGCAAAGTCGAAGACCTCGTTCACCTTAGACGAGATGGGGGGAGAAGCTCGGACGACGGTCCGCATGTGCCCCCACAGCCCGTTAGGAACAGGAGGAAGACCTCGTCCTAACGCGAGCAAAGTCGAAGACCTCGTTCACCTTAGACGAGATGGGGGGAGAAGCTCGGACGACGGTCCGCATGTGCCCCCACAGCCCGTTAGGAACAGGAGGAAGACCTCGTCCTAACGCGAGCAAAGTCGAAGACCTCGTTCACCTTAGACGAGATGGGGGGAGAAGCTCGGACGACGGTCCGCATGTGCCCCCACAGCCCGTTAGGAACAGGAGGAAGACCTCGTCCTAACGCGAGCAAAGTCGAAGACCTCGTTCACCTTAGACGAGATGGGGGGAGAAGCTCGGACGACGGTCCGCATGTGCCCCCACAGCCCGTTAGGAACAGGAGGAAGACCTCGTCCTAACGCGAGCAAAGTCGAAGACCTCGTTCACCTTAGACGAGATGGGGGGAGAAGCTCGGACGATGGTCCGCATGTGCCCCCACAGCACGTTAGGAACAGGAGGAAGACCTCGTCCTAACGCGAGCACTTACATCAACCTCAGCCAAAGGAGATGAGATATCCTCCGAGCAATCTTATCAACTTCGGCCAAATAAGATCCCCTCAAGCGATTAGGCTGACCTCGGATGAAGAGCGCCGACTTCGACCTCGGCGAGAGATAGGATTTTTGACCGAATCAACCTCGGCTGGAGAGCCTCAACTTCAGTATCCAACTTTAGCCAGAAATGAAATCTCCCCTGAACTTCGACATGGACCAATACGAAGCCCGGAAGAAAAACTTTGGCAGTCGCCTTATCCGCACTCCCTTCCTTCAAATTTCGAACTCGGGAGTGGGGGGGCTAGTGTTGGGGATAAATCCCGCTCCTGCCAAAGTCAAGTTCAATCCCAGCCTGATGTGGTCAATGCGGAAGAACTTCAGTGGACACGTCCTAGCTGAACTACTACATCCGGCCGAGCTTCTCAGCGGCTGAGCCTCAGCCGAAGTCTTTCAACCAGCCGAACTATCAAGCGGCCGAACTACTTATTGCCCGAGCCCCTTTGGACTCCGAGCGACCGGGCTTCGGCCGAGACCCCGACGGCCGAGCTTGTTTCAACCCTCTTAGCGGCCGAGCTCCCCGAACTTCTGTCCAGCGGCCGAACTCCCCAGCGCCCAGGCTCCGGGCCGAACTCCTTCGGACTCCCAGCGACCGGGCTTCAGCCAGACCCTTGCGGGAGCCGAACTTCCCCAAAACCTCCTCTCGGGCCGAGTTTCTACGGAAGCCGGACTCCCTATAGACTTCTTCAATGGACGAGCTTCTCAATGACCGAACTCCTTATGATGGATTCCTGCAGGCAATCTCGCCACGGTTACACAACAGTAATAACGATCGGCATTTATCAGGAATAACGATCGGCATTTATCAGTAATAACGATCGACAATAACGATCGGCATTTATCAGCAATAACGATCGACAATAACGACTGGCAGGACGGTTACAATAAGCTCCCTCTATAAAAAGGACCCTCCGGATACCTCTACGACAGGTTCTGAAAATCCTTTTCTTCTCCTCCATATTCTGTCGAGCATTCCATTCCTGTTGACAGGAACTAACTTGAGCGTCGGAGGGTCTTCCGGAGCCACCCCCACCGGTTCCGAGCGAGACTTTGTTTTGCAGGTCCCCGGCGGCAGCCTCTTCGGCCTCAACTCCGGCGACGATAAGTTTCTGCGTCAACAGCATGGATTTTCGATTTGGATGCCCATTCTCTAGAGCAAAGTGCATATATATGCATGTATGGCTAATTAGTTCCTAAGGAATAACTAACTACCAGCTTGATATGTGTTGGTGCAGAAATTGGTCGTTGCTGGAATTGGCTGGAGCGGTGGTGGACGAGATCGCTGTCGGGACCTGTAAAACAAAGTCCCGTTCGAAGCCGGTGGGAGGTGGCTCTAGCAGGATCCTCCGACGATCAAGTCAGCTCTGGCCAAAAGGAATGGAGTGCTCGAGTATGAATTCGACAGAGCTTAGAGAAGAAAAAGAGAGCTTATAGCTTAAAAATTAGAGTTAGCGTATCTGGAGGGTCTCTTTTATAGACGGAGCTTGATGGCGACAGCCGTGGCCGTGTGGTAGCGGGCTGCTCGAGGTTCGGCGAAGTCAGGGGGAGGGCGCGGTCTGCAGCGTCGCCTGCAATGGGTTGATGGTGACAGCCATCGTCGTCTGCTAGTGGGTCGCTGTCGCCTGTGACAGACTGATAGTGACCGTTCGTCCAGCTTTTAATAGCCATGGCTCTCAGAAAGCAGGCATTGATTGGACTTCGGCATATATCGATCCCAAAGGAGTTCGGACTCCCAAAGAGGAAGCTCCGAAGGAGTTCGACTTCCGTAGGCATCTGGCTGGAGGTGTGCGGCTAAGGCTCGGTCGCTGGAGAGTTCGGCAGGAGCTCGCCCGGCTGAAGGGGATGTCTGGGAGGAGCCCAGCTCCTGAAGAAGTCAGGTCGAAGGGGATGTTTGGGAGGAGTTTGGCTTTTGCAGGCGTCTGGCTGGAAGGGCGCGGAGAGAGTTCGACACTCGCGGGAGTTCGACTGAAGCTCGTTGCTGAGGGGTTCGGCTAAAGTCCGACCGTTGGGAGTCTAAGGAGCTCGGCCGCTAAGCAGTTTGGCCAGTTGAACGGATTCGAAGGAGCTCGATCGCTGGGAGTTCGAAGAGCTCGGCCGCTGGGAGTTCGGCCGGCTGAATGGGTTCGAAGGAGCTCGGCCGTTGAGGAGTTCGACCGGCTGAAGGGGTAAGCTCTTCCGCGGCTACTGGTCGCATTAGGCTGAGCATCGAACTGGACTTCGGCAGGAGCGGGGTTTATCCCCAATAATAGCCCCCCACTTCTGAGTTCGAAACTCAAAGAAAGGAAGTGCAGAAAAGGTGACTGCCGAAGTCTTCTTTTGGGCTCCGTGCTGGTTCAGGTCGAAGTTGATGTTGGAGTTGAAGCCCGAGGGAGATCTCATCTCCAGCCGACGTTGAAGTAGATCTCGTCTCATGCGATCGAGGTTGGAGATTGAGCTCCTCCGGGGGGCGATATTGTCTTCAACAGCCGAGGCTGACTCGCGGGAGATCTCTTCTCCTGCAGCCGTGGTTAATACGGACGCTCGGGAGAGATTTGATCTCGGGCCAAGGTCGACGCGGTCGCTCGGGAGAGATCTTCTCTGGCCGAGGTTGTTGCTCGGGCGCTCGAGAGAGAATGTCTTATCTTGCCTAGCCTCGAGGTTGTCGTGGGCCGAGGTTGTTCACGGTCGCTCGGGAGAGATCTTATCTCTAGCCGAGGTTTGCTCGCGTTAGGACGAGGTTCTCCTCCTGTTCCTAACCGAGGTTGTTCACGGTCGCTCGGGAGAGATCTTATCTCTAGCCGAGGTTTGTCGGTCGCTCGGGAGAGATCTTATCTCTAGCCGAGGTTGATGCTCGCGTTAGGACGAGGTTCTCCTCCTGTTCCTAACCGAGGTTGTTCACGGTCGCTCGGGAGAGATCTTATCTCTAGCCGAGGTTGTCAACTCGGTCGCTCGGGAGAGATCTTATCTCTAGCGAGGTCGAGTCGCTCGGGGGAGATCTTATCTCCTGGCCGAGTTTCCTCGGGGGAAATCTTATCTCCTGCGGTCGAGGTTGAACCGGGCACTCAGGGGAGATCTTATCTCTGCGGTCGAGCTCGGGGAGATCTTATCTCCTGCAGCCGAGTTGAATCGGCTCGGGAGAGATCTTATCTCTGCAGCCGAGGTTTGTCCTCGGGGAGATCTTATCTCCTGCGGCCGAGGTTGAACCGGGCACTCGGAGGAGATCTTATCTCCTGCGGCCGAGGTTTCGCTCGGGGGAGATCTTATCTCCTGCGGCCGAGGTTGTTGCTCGCGTTAGGACGAGGTTCTCCTCCTATTCCTAACGCGGCGATTATTGACTGCTTCTTCCCTGTCATCGCATAGTTTTCGCATCCAGAAATAATATTATTGAAAGGGAAAGAATTTTACCGAAAGGAAGTTACGTGGACAGCGCATCTCTAAATTCTGTGTTTCAGGATCGTGGTAGCGTTGTTCCTCCGGAGCTCCTCTCGAGCAGCAAGTCTCAGGCCGGACGACCTCCTCTATCTCATGCCGGCCTTCATCAATTTGGAGCATGCTTCTCTTGGCTTTGTCGCTGGGAGATGACGAATCACCGATGTACCAAGCTCCTCCCCGGGGTAACGTTGATGACGCCGTGAGGCGGCCGACTTCTTGTCAGTTTCTGGTTACGGCAGTGCCCTTAGCCGATCTTCTCCTGCCGAAGGAATTTACCCCATCGCTCCTTTCCTGACGAGCTCTTCAATTTCGTCTCGCAGCTGGATGCATTCCTCAGTGTCGTGGTCGTGGTCGCGATGGTAGAGGCAGTACTTGCTTCGATCGCGCTTGTTTTGGGAGACCGTAACCCTTCTGGTCTTGGCAGCTGGTTCTTAACTTCGGTGAGAATCTGAGTTTTGAGGAGCGTTGAGGGGGCGTAGTCGCGGAACCTTTCCGAGAGGAGGGCTTCTTTGCGCACCCTTCTATCGGGGTTTCCTCGGTGGCGAGCTCGAGAAGTTCGGGCCCGCTTGCTTTCGGAGGGAGGTCCGTGAGCGCGGTCGAACTTCATTTCGTTCCTTTGGGAAACCTGCGGAAGAACTTCATGCCACTTCGTCGGGGCTTCCTTGGAGTCATACTCGAGAGGGAGTCCTCACTTGCCCTGGGGCGGTTGTGATCTCAGTCGAACTTCGTCTCACCTCATGTGAGATCTTTGTAGGGGGCTTTCTTGGTGACATACTCGAGCGGGAGTTCGGCCTCACTTGCGCCGAACTTCATTTCGATGACGAGATTTGAGGGGAGAGTTCGGCCTTGCGTGCGCCGAACTTCATTCCGATGACGAGCTTCGAGGTGAAGTTCGGCCTCACTTGCACCGAACTTCACTTCGCTTTCCCGCGAAAGCTTCCGCGGGAGGACTTCATGCCCCTTTGTTGGGGCTTCCTTGATGATGAGTTTCGAGGCGGAGTTCGGCCTTACTTGCGTCGAACTTCATTCCATGGGAGAACTTTGTTCCGTCCTCCCTTGCGCTGAACTTCGTTCCGCTTTCCCGCGAAAGCCTCCGCGGGAGGACTTCATGCCCTTTCCTCGATGATGAGCTTCGAGGGGGAGCTCGGCTTTCTTCGCGCCGTATTTCATTCCGCTTTCCTGCGAGACCCTCCGCGGGAGAACTTCCTGTTGCTTTTGTCCGGACTTCCTTGAGGACGAGCTTGAGGGAAGCTCGGCTTTCCTCCGGACTTCATTTCGAATCTTTATTCCGCTTTCCCACGAGACCTTCCGCGGGAGAACTCCCTGCTGCTTTTGTTCGGACTTCCTTGAGGACGAGCTCGGCTTTGCTTGCCCGAACTTCACTCCGCCTCCGGTGAATTCTTTGTAGGAGGTTTCGTTGACGACATACTCGAGGAGGGAGTTCGGCCTCACTTGAGCCGAACTTCATTTCGATGACGGCTTTTGGGGGAGTTCGGCTTTCTTCCGCCGAACTTCATTCCGACCTCCTGGTGAAACCTTCCGCGGGAGATCTTTTGCTCTCCGTTTCTCCTTTCTAAGGGTGATTGGTATGCCCAAATGCTCTTTCTTAAGGCTGGTTCCTCGCATCCTCATGACGGATTTGTTGACAAAGTCTTCGCCAGAGGTTGTCGCACGGCCTGCATCATCTCGGCGGGGCTGCGAACCCGACCAGCAGGTTGAACTGCTCTATATCTGCGGTGGCTTAGGATGGAGCCTGGGCTGCCGGGGTTGCAACGGGAGCCAGTCACCGAGTTGAAGCTCTCCTGGAGGCATTTTCTCTTCGGGAGAGAAAAGGGAGATCTTCAGAGGGGGAAGGAAAAAATCATCGCTGAGCACTCCTTTAAGAACAAGGGAATCTCGGAGGTTCGGTGTCCTTCCTCTAGCGCCAATCTGTTGACGCAGAATCTGGTTGTCGCCGGAGTCCGTTGGAGTGGAGGCCGATGAGGTCGTCGTCGGGGACCTGCAAAACAAAGTCCCGTCCGGAAGCCGGATGGGGGGTGGCTCCGATAGGACCCTCCGATGATCAAGTTCAGCTCTGGCCAACAGGAATGGAGTGCTCGGAATGAGTTTCGGAGCTTGGAGAAGAAGAGGAGAGCTTAGAGATCAGAGAGGTTAGAGTTAGCGTATTTGGAGGGTCCTTTATAGGCGGAGCTTAGTTGATGGTGATGGCCATATCGCCTGACAGAGAGCCGTTGGGGCCGCATGGAGTTCGGTACGGAGAGAAAGGCGTTGTCAGGCGGATGGTGACAGCCATACTGGCAGGTCGTGGGCCGCATGGGGTTGGTTACGGAGAGAGTGGTGTCGCCAGTAGCGGCGGCCATATCGTTCGGTCTTGTTGCCTGTTGTAGACTGATGGCGACAGTTCGTCCAGAAGAGTTCGGACTTGTAGGAGAGTTCGGCTGAAGGGAAAGCTCGGCCGTAGAGGAGTTTGGAGGAGCTCGGTCGGCTGAAGGGACGGCCGCTTGGGGAGTTCGGCCGAGGGGAAAGCTCGGGAGGAGCTCGACCGTAGAGGAGTTCGGAGGAGCTCGCCCGGCTGAAGGGATGGCCGCTTGGGGAGTTTGGCCGAGGGGAAAGCTCGGGAGGAGCTCGGCCGTAGAGGAGTTCGGAGGAGCTCGACCGGCTGAAGGGACGGTCGCTTGAGGAGTTCGGTCGAGGGACGACCGCTGAGGAGTTCGGGCACTGGGGGATTCCGTTAAAGTTCGGCCGCTTGGAGTCCAAGGAGCTCGACCGGCTGAATGGGTTAGAAGAAGCTCGGCTGCTAGGAGTTCGAGGAGCTCGGCCGCTAAGCAGTTCGGCCGGCTAAAGGGGTTCGGTCCTGATGCTGGGAGTCCGAAGGAGCTCGGCAGCTAAGTAGTTCGGCCGGCTGAACAGGTTAGAAGAAGCTCGGCCGCTGGGGGTTCGGCTGAAGGACGACCGCTGAGGCTCTTTTGTGGCTACTGGTTGCATTAGGCTGGGCATCGAACTAGACTTCGGTGGGCGCGGGGTTTATCCCCAACATATGTTATAAAACCATGGTGATTATGGTGGGTGCTAGCTAGGTTACTAGCTGTTGGAAAATATTGGGAAAATGTTTAGAGTGCTTTTATGGTGTATATTTATGCATGCATGCTTCTGACCAGTTTCATGTACTTGTAGTTTATACTTCCTGTTGGGGATAAATCCTGCTCCCGCCGAAGTCTAGTCCGATGCTTAGCCTAATGCAACCAGTAGCCGCAGAAGAGCTTCAGCAGACGGGCTTCAGCCGAACCCTTAGCGGCCGAGCTTCTTCTAATCCGTTCAGCCGGCCGAACTACTTATTGCGGTCGAACTCCTTCTGGACTCCCCAATCGCCGAGCTTCAGTCAGACTCCCGCAAGAGCCGAACTCTCTCCGCATCGTTAAAGCCAGGCGCCTGTCCGGGAGCCGAACTCCCTCCAAGCTTCCTCTCTGGCCGGGCTTCCACGGAAGCCGGACTCCTTGCGGAATTCTCCAGCGATCGGGGTTCTATGGAAGTCGGACTCCTTGCGGACTCCTTCAGCGGCCGGGTTTCTACGGAAGCCGGACTCTTTGCGGACTCCTTCAGCGGTCGAACTTCTCAATGGCCGAACTTTCATGAAAGTCGAACTTCTTATGATGGATTCCTGCAGGCAATCTCGCTACGGTTACACGATAATAATGATCGGCATTTATCGAGATCAATAACGATCGGCATTTATCAAGCAATAACGATCGGTATTGATCAGGACAGTTACGACAGTCATTAATTAAGGCGGTTACAATAAGCTCCCTCTATAAAAAGGACCCTCCGGATACCTTCTACGCCAGGTTCTAAAATGAAAATCCTTTTCTTCTCCTCCTTAATATTCTGAACTACACACGAGCACTCCATTCCTGTTGACAGGAACTAACTTGAGCGTCGGAGGGTCTTCCGGAGCCACCCCCACCGGTTCCGAGCGAGACTTTGTTTTGCAGGTCCCCGACGGCAGCCTCTTCGGCCTCAACTCCGGACTCCGACGACGATAAGTTTCTGCGTCAACAGATTGGCGCTAGAAGGAAGGGCCTACCGGCGAAGATTCCTCTTCTTAAAGGAAGCCGGTGTTCCTTTGTTCTTAAAGGAGTGCTCGAGAGAGATTTCTCTCTTCCCACTCCAGAAATCTCTTTTCAATTCTAATTCCTTCCAAAGAGAAAAGATGCCCCCCAGGAGAGCCTCCATCTCCGGCGATCGGCAGGCCTCCGCGGCCTGATCCCGATTTGGTCCGTCCGTCCGCTACCGCTTCCAGTCCCGGCGACCCAGGCTCACCAGGCCGCGGTAGACGCTGAACAGTTCAACCTGCTTCGTCCAGCAGGTTCGTGGCCTCACCGAGGCCGTTCAAGCGGTGCAAGCCATGCACCAGCAAGCCGCCGTACCAGTCCAATCGGTCCTGGATCTCTTCCGGAGCCGCGTTGTCCAGTCCAGAGGCAATCGACATGGGCTACCCGACCTCCAATTCCCCGGAAAAGGAAAGCAACGGAAGGAGAGCCCTTGTTCGGACCGCAGCTCATCCCAGGGAGAAGCTTTTCATCCGATCAGCAAGAAGACTTTAGAAATGAGAGACCATGAAGATCTCCTGGATAGAAGGCTCTTGGAAATGAGTCGTCGGATCGAAGAACTCCGCCACGCTCCCTCCCTCATATGGTAATGAGATCCGAACCGACCCTCCATTCTCACAGAAAATTATGCAAGAACCAGTCCCGCCGAACTTCAAACTCCCACAGTTTGAGAGCTATGATGGGACCACTGACCCCGGTCGACCACCTGGAAGCCTTCCGGACGACGATGTTGCTTCATGGCGCGCCAGACGCCATCCTGTGCCGGGCTTTTCCCTCTACTCTTAAAGAGAGCCGCCAGAAACTGGTATTCGGCACTCAAGCCGAGTATACCATCCTGTCATTCGACCAAATGAGTCAACAGTTCGCGGCCCACTTCGTCAGTAGTCGGCGTCCACGCCGAAGCTCAGACTCCCTAATGGCCATCAGGCAGAGAGAAGGGGAATCCATCCGGGCTTTCATTTCTCGGTTTAATACCGCTGCGTTAGAAGTCCGAGACCTGGATCAATCGGTCGCCATGGCCGCGCTCAAGAGCGGCCTTCAGAAAAATGACCTATTGTTCTCCCTGGAAAAAAAGTATCCCAGGGACTTTGCCGATATGTTGGCTCGGGCCGAAAGTTATGCCCGGGCAGAGGAGGCCTTCGAAGCTAAGGATGGTGAAATCGGTGGTAAACGGCTGATCGGCAGGCTGGATAGACCCTCCGAAGAAAGGAAGCAAATTGAAGCTCGGCCACGCTCCAGGACTCCCCCTGGTCGCGAGAGCAAGTTCGGATTCCCTCTCAAGCTCGGAAAGCGGGGAAGCTCTGACGGAAGGACGCGCCGAAGTTCTCCTCCTCAGCGCCGAAGTTCTCCTCGCCGAAGTTCTCCCCGTCTACGATGATTTCACAACTACACCCCCCTAAACACCCCGAAGACTCAAGTTCTGATGGAGATCCGGGAACGGCTTCCAAGACCAGAAAGAATGCGCTCTCTCACCCTTACAAGCGTAATCCCAACAAGTTCTGCCTCTACCATCGCGATCACGGTCATGACACGGAGGAGTGCATTCAACTCCAGGACGAGATCGAAGAGCTCGTCAGGCGAGGCAGACTAAGCCGGATTTCTTCGAAGGCGGCCCGAGGGGGTGGAAGATCGGCCGAGAACGCTAACGCCAAGCGGGGAAAAACCAACAAGAAGACCGGCCACCCGTTGGCGTCATCAACACTATCTTAGGGGGATCTCAGCAAAAAGGAAACCAGCAGGCTTGAAGGATCGATGAAGAAAACGGAAGATTTTCGGAGCCTATAGTCTTCACCGAGGAGGATGGCCAGGGAATCCAACTTCCGCATAATGACGCGGTTGTAGTTTCGTTGAATATTGCTGACTACGATGTACGCCGCATCCTCGTAGATAATGGAAGCTCGGCTGATGTATTGTTCTACGGTGCCTTCTTGAAAATGTCCCTACCTGATGATCGATTGAGCTCGGTGAATTCTCCGCTAGTTGGATTTGCTGGCAACACCGTACCAGTCGAAGGTATCATAACTTTGACCGTAACAGCAGGGCAGTACCCAAAGCAGGCCAAAGCTCAGGTCGACTTCCTAGTCGTAAAGACGCCGTCCGCCTATAATGCTATCCTTGGTCGACCTGGTTTAAATGCCCTTCGGGCAGTTGTGTCGACTTATTACTTAAAGATGAAGTTCCCTACGAACTATGGGGTTGGAGAAGTCAGAGGAGACCAGACCCTAGCGAAGTATTGTTACTCAATCGCCTTGTATAAGGGAGATCAGCCCGACTCCTGTCTGGTTGACGGACTGGATGTCCGTGACGACCTCGCTGAAGAACGAGCTGAGCCTGCAGAGGACCTCGTCTCTGTGTCATTAAATGATGGAAAATCGGACCATGTGGTGCAGATCGGCTCCAACCTGGCAACCGAGGTTCGGGAGCAACTCGTCGCTTTTCTCAGAAGGAACGCAGACGTCTTCGCTTGGACCCCAGCAGATATGCCAGGAATCGACGCCGAGGTCATGGAACATCGGCTGGCCGTTGACTCTCGAAACACCGGTCGGTAAGAGAAAAACTACGCCAACATGCCCCGGAGAGGCAGAAAGCGATCGCTCTGAAGAGGTAGATAAACTCCTTAAAGCCGGACTAATCCGGGAAGAGTTCATTACCCGACTTGGGTTTCGAACGTGGTTCTTGTCAAGAAAGCAAACAACAAGTGGAGGATGTGTGTCGACTTCAAAAAGCTAAACAAGGCTTGTCCAAAGGATAGTTACCCCTTGCCCAGGATCGATCAGTTGGTAGATGCAACCTCGGGTCATGAGCTCCTCAGCTTTATGGACGCCTTTTCTGGTTATAACCAGATACGTATGGCGCCTGAAGACGAAGAAAAAACAGCCTTCATCACTAGCCGAGGTCTTTACTGCTATAAGGTCATGCCTTTTGGACTCAAGAATGCGGGAGCAACATACCAACGTTTAGTCAACAAAATTTTCAAGGAGCAGATCGGCCGCAACATGGAGGTGTACGTGGATGATATGCTCGTCAAAAGCCGAGCTTCAGCTGACCATCTGGCCGACCTTGAAGAGACCTTCAATGCATTGAGGAAGCATAAGATGAGACTGAACCCTACCAAATGCGCCTTTGGCGTAACCTTCTGGAAAAATTTCTTGGGTTCATGGTGTCGAGACGTGGAATTGAGGCAAACCCCCTGAAAATCCGAGCTATTCAAGAAATGACCACTCCAAAGATGATTAAAGAAGTTCAGCGCTTGGCCGAAAGGGTGGCATCCCTAAATCGCTTCGTCTCGAGGTCGGCTGAACGTTGCTTGCCCTTCTTCGAGGTTCTCAGGCGACCAAAGGACTTCAGCTGGACGGCAGAGTGTCAACAAGCATTTGAGGAACTCAAAAATTACCTCGGCACGCCCCCTCTGCTGGCAAAAACCTGAACCTGGGGAAGAGTTGTTCTTGTATTTAGCTGTCTCCTCGGTGGCCCTGGCGGCGGTTCTCGTTAGGGAAGAAGCAAAAACACAACGCCCGATCTATTACGTGAGCCGAGTCCTAAGGGACGCGGAGACCAGATACTCCCGGATAGAAAAATTATCTTACTGTCTCGTAATTGCCGCCAGGAGGCTCCGACCTTACTTTCAGGAGCACACCATAACGGTCCTCACGGACCAACCAATAAAAGCAGTTCTCCACCGAGCAGACGCTTCCGGAAGAATCGCAAAATGGGCAATGGAGCTCACGGAGTTCGACATCAACTATCAGCCCAGGCCATCAATCAAAGCCCAGGTACTGGCGGATTTTGTATTAGAATGCACTATTCCGGACGAAGCCGAACTTGAATCAAGCAAGAAACAAATACAGAGGCGAGATCGAGCCTTGACGAAGTCGAACCATCACAGCCGAACCTTCCCCAAAGGAAAGGGCCGACCTCTCTGAAGGCTTCTGGATTCTACACGTGGATGGTTCTTCCAACTCCATTGGAGCTGGTGCAGGGCTAGTCTTGGTCAGCCCCGAGGGAGTTGTCGCCGAGTTCGCGCTGCGCTTCGAGTTTCCCGCTACCAACAACGAAGCCGAATACGAAGCACTGATTGCGGGATTAAGAATAGCAAAGGAGCTAAAAGTAGATCGGCTTCGAGTCTACAGTGATTTCCGATTAGTGGTCGGTCAGGTTGACGGCAACTTTGAAGCAAGAGAAGAGAGCATGGCGAGATACCTCGGGAAAGTGAAGAGTTTAACCCCGGCCTTTGATAATTTCGTCATTCAACATATCCCAAGGACAGAAAATGCGAGAGCCGATTTTCTCTCCAAACTGGCCACTTCGGCTCCAGCCGAACTACCCAAAGAAGTGTTTCAGGAAACTCTGAAGTACCCAACCACGGAAGAACCTCAGGATGTCCTACAGACGGAATTCGAGCCCAGCTGGATTGACCCACTGGTCACCTACCTTAAAGAGGGGGTTCTTCCTCATGACCGAAAAGAAGCTCGAAAACTCAAAAATCAGGCCTCCCGTTACGTCTTATACGAAGGCCAGTTGTACAAAAGGTCGTACTCCCTCTCCATTGTTGAGATGCCTCTCGACCTTCAGAAGCTAATATTGCACTATGGGATGTGCACGAAGGACTTTGCGGAAGCCATTTAGGAGCAAGGTCTTTGTCGCTAAAAGCTACTTCGGCAAGGGTATTATTGGCCGACCTTATTTCGCGATTCTGTGGAATACGTAAAGAGGTGCGACCGCTGCCAGAAAAATGCTAGTGTGCAGAGACGGCCGGCATCCGAACTCACTCCGCTTAATTCACCCTGGCCGTTTGCGCAATGGGGAATGGACATACTCGGCCCCTTCCCGACAGCGTCGGGACAGCGGAAGTTCCTCTTGGTCGCGATTGACTACTTTACCAAGTGGGTCGAAGCTGAACCACTCGCGAAAATTACCGAGGCCAAAGTACAGGACTTTGTTTGGAAGTCACTAGTTTGTCGGTTCGGCCTGCCCCGAACCCTTATAACCGACAATGGGCGACAATTCGCCGGGGCTAGGTTCGCAGAGTTTTGTGAAGGATTAAACATCTCCCAGCGCTTCACTTCTGTGGCTCATCCGCAGACCAATGGGGAAGCTGAGATAACCAACCGGACCTTGCTACAGGGAATCAAAACGAGGCTAGATAAGGCAAAAGGGGCCTGGGTAGACGAACTCTACCATGTCCTCTGGGCGTACCGAACTACTCAGAGGGTGCCGACTGGAGAAACACCCTTCGCTTTGGCCTTCGGTACTGAGGCAGTCATCCCGGTTGAACTTAAGCTCCCTTCCGCACGAGTTGTGGGCTTCAATGAACAGCACAACCCCCAAAACCTCAGAGTCAACCTCGACCTTCTGGAAGAAAAGAGGGAGGAAGCTCGCATCCGGATGTCAGCCTATAAACAGAAGGTGGCTCGGTACTACAACTCCAGGGTTAAAAATAAGACGTTCAGAGTAGGGGACTTAGTGCTCCGACGAGCCGCTATCACTCAGCCTCAGAGTCAAGGAAAGCTCGCTCCAAATTGGGAAGGTCCGTACAAGGTAACGGAAGTCATCCGACCCGGAACCTATCGCTTGAAGGAACTCGGAGGGATAATGCTTCCTCGGCCATGGAACTCAGAAAATCTGAGAATGTATCATCAATGAATTTCTTTGTTCTTTGCTCTGCATTTTTGGTTTTTGGCATAAGAATCGTACGTGGGATGGCAAGAGAAAAATGAGTAAAAATAGCCCGTTAGGAACAGGAGGAAGACCTCGTCCTAACGCGAACAGTCAAAGACCTCTAAACCTCGAAGACAAGGTCTCCCCCGGGTCAACATCGACCGTGGGAAATAAGACCTTACCAAAATCGAAGGCCTCGTTCGCAAAAGACGAGATGGGGGGAGAGGCGCGGACGACGGTCCGCATGTGCCCCCACAGCCCGTTAGGAACAGGAGGAGGACCTCGTCCTAACGCGAGCAAAGTCGAAGACCTCGTTCACCTTAGACGAGATGGGGGGAGAAGCTCGGACGACGGTCCGCATGTGCCCCCACAGCCCGTTAGGAACAGGAGGAGGACCTCGTCCTAACGCGAGCAAAATCGAAGACTTCGTTCACTTTAGACGAGATGGGGGGAGACGGGCGACGGTCCGAATGTGCCCCCACAGCCCGTTAGGAAAAGGAGGAGAACCTCGTCCTAACGCAAGCAAAGTCGAAGTTAGGAACAGGAGGAGAACCTCGTCCTAACCCGAGCGATCGGGTCAACTTCGGTCGGAGAGCTTCAACTTTCATTTCGGCCAGAGATAAGATCGGAGATAACCTCATCCTGAGATGAGATCTCCCCCGAGCTTCGACATGGACCAGCACGAGGCTCAGAGGAAGACTTCGGCAGTCGTCATTCCTGCACTCCCTTCGATTTTCGAACTTGGGAGTGGGGGGTTGGTGTTGGGGATAAATCCCGCTCCCGTCGAAGTCTAGTCTGATGCTTAGCCTAATGCAACCAATAGCTACAGAAGAGCTTCAGCAGACAGGCTTCAGCCGAACCCCCAGCGGCCGAGCTTCTTCTAACCCGTTCAGTCGGCCGAACTACTTAGCGGCCGAACTCCTTATGACTCCCCAATCGTCGAGCTTCAGTCAGACTCCCGCAAGAGCCGAACTCTCTCCACGTCGTTAAAGCCAGGCGCCTGCGGGAGCCGAACTCCCTCCAAGCTTCCTCTCTAGTCGGGCTTCCACGGAAGCCGGACTCTTTGCGGAATCCACCAGCGACCGGGCTTCCACGAAAGCCGGACTCCTTGCGGAATCCTCCAGCGGCCGGGCTTCCATGGAAGCCGGACTCTTTGCGGAATCCACCAGCGACCGGGCTTCCACGAAAGCCGGACTCCTTGCGGAATCCTCCAGCGGCCGGGCTTCTACGGAAGTCGGACTCCTTGCGGACTCCTTCAGCGGTCGAACTTCTCAATGGCCGAACTTCCATGAAAGCCGAATTTCTTATGACGGATTCCTGCCGGCAATTCCGCTACGGTTACACGATAATAACGATCGACATTTATCGAGTCAATAACGATCGGCATTTATCGAGTCAATAACGATTGGCATTGATCAGGATAGTTACGACAGTCATTAATCAAGACAGTTACAACAAGCTCTCTCTATAAAAAGGATCCTCCAGATACGCTTATGTCAGGTTCTAAAAAAAAAATCCTTCTCTCCTCCTCAAAACTCTACTGAACTACACACTGAGCACTCCATTTGTGTTGACTGGAGCTGACTTGATCGTCGGAGAGTCCTGTCGGAGCCACACCCCACCGGTTCCGGACGGGACTTTGTTTTGCAGGTCTCCGACGGCGATCTCATCGGCCTCCACTCCAACGGATTCCGGCGACGATCAGATTCTGCATCAACACTTCCATATGATTGTAGTCAGTTCTGGAAATTTGCTCTAGATGGGGCAAGAGCAACAACTATGATGAATTTATAGCAATAACGTTGGTAACTCACTGAAGGTACAAGAGTGACGTTAAATTTTGGAAAATAGCCATGACAGAAGTCTCATCAAGTAGTTATCATTTGTGTTTGAATTAAATAATCTATCTGTTAAATTATTGAAAAACATTATAGAAGTAAAAAAAAAAAAAAAAAAAAAACAATCTACACTAGTTTATTTGGTATAATTTATTTGTTCAGAATCAAATTTTCAACAAAGTTACGGAAGACTTTTGGATTATCTGTAAAGAGCTATCCATTCACAGGCAGCACATGTCACTGTAGGCTTGCTAGCATATGAATGGCACCAAAAAGTGAGAGAAACATAAAAACCAAAATACAGATATTTTGAAAATTTTAATAAATGCAGGCAAATCCAATATTCTCTTACATGCCACCAATGTACAGTGAGGTTGTCTGTTTCATTGTATGTGTAGGTGCAGGTGCTGGCTTTGATGACATATTCTCCAAAGTGGAGCCTTGAACCCCAAGGGCTCTTTGAAGCACAACATCAACCAAGATTGTCATATTACTGAAAGACATAAAATAGAGGTTATTTTTAACATCTGGGGATTTCAAGGTGGAAGCTCATCTAGACTGGTTTCTTGTGACAACTTTCCACTCTTCTTTGTTGTTGGTGTTTTGGTAGTTACTGGCACAACAGAGTTGAATGGCATGTCGGTGGTTATCGTTTTATGCCAGATGAAGAGATGATTAATTGTTCATCTAGACCAATGGACATGCACTGTGAGTTGGGTTAAAGAGAGAGAAGACGTCATTTGTTGGGCCAAGTTCAGATTGCGTGTCTATCTATTGTTTTTTTTTCACTCTCTGCACACACAATGTTTGTTGGGCAACTCTTAGTTTCTCCTGCATTAAATGTCTGAAGGAGTTATTTGAGCCCAACAATGAATCATGCCAAAGAGAGGGAAGGACTGAAATGGTCATCCATAATGTCTTCTGTATCTTTCCCATCTACATAAGATTTTTGCGAAGAACAGCTTCCCATGTGTCATTCATCCTCGTTTTGTTGGGAACTACAATTGACCAATGACTGAGGGAGTGGATAGTTGACATAAAAATCCCATTCAGCTAGGTGGTTGTCTTGTAGTTCCCACCCATCAAAAACCTGGTTGGGGTTGCTCATGAGTGTGATGATCTTCATAGGGTGCAGGGTCAAAGCCTGATTCTAGGCACTGTGTTGCCAAGGCTAGCAATTGCATCTGTGTTTAACAGTGATAGTGGACTCGTGAATGTTGGTTGGTCTCAGTCCATGAAAATTTTTAAAAAGTTTTGCATTTGGATCTGTGTATATTGCACTGTTGGATGCCTCTGCTAAGCTGGCAAGCATGTTGTGGCCACCATGCTGCCTGCAGATAAAAATTCCTTTTATAAACGATTTGGAAGTCTTGAACTTAGAAGTTTATTGAACATATGGTTGCGAACAAATTTTACTGAATAGGTTATAACTTCTTTTTATATTTGAATGGGACATTTTAATTAAGGAACAAATTGGGCCATGTTAGTTTGAACGTGTGGGCCTGGATATTGCTATGTTTGCTAAAAATTAACTCGATCTAATTAGTTGTTTTGGAGTTGGAAACTCGAGCAGCCCAAAGACAACCAAATTCTCTAGCTAACTTTTCTCCTAAGTCCGCCAAACTTACCTTGTGTTTCTTCCAAACTCAACTGAACCCTTGCCCCAAAAAAGTTGACAATGCTCAATTTAACATGAATTGACTTGACTAAGATCTAACTTGATTAGACCTGACCATGCTAGATATGATCCAATACAAGTCTGCCGCACCTGACTGAACTTGAACCATGTCTAGGTTAGAAATTGTGGAGGTGGGTTCCAGATTGGTTTGTTGGATTTGATGTTGGGTTAGGGTTGGGTAACTTAGAAATTTGATAGGTTATGGATTAGTGATAAGTCATATTAGTGAAATTTTGTTTGATGACAGTATGATAGCAAGGAATTCTGTTTCTTAGGTGGGTAGATTGTGTCTATCAATGTTCTTTTGGGGGTTGACATTCTCACCTGGCAGCCTGTCTTATATCTTATGCAGGTTTCTTTTCATGTACTTGATATATGTTCATTCTTTGCTAGAGGTAGATAATGTAGCGGGCAATTTAGTTATATTACAATATTTTCATTTTGAATCCGTTCTTTTACGTAACACTTTTTCCCCTTCTCGTGTATGAAATATGTACATGGGCCGTGCATATGGTTCACACACAGGTATATGCATGGATCCCTTATCATTCTCTTGCCTCTAGGGTGTGATTTCAAACCTAGCTCTTTGCTCTACATGGTAAGTATATCTAGTTGCTTGCTTGCTCAGGCTTCTAGTATTAGGGACCAGGATGGTCCACATAGGATAAAGTCCTCGCTGGTAAGAGATTGAACTCTTGGGATGGATTCAGACAGGGTTCAGGACCCTATGGTACATGACCAATACCCCATACTGTCCTGTGCTAATTAGATTTCAGTGTATTGATTTGATGTGTCAACCATCCTATCATTGTATAACAATGCCATGGTTTTCAAACACGCACTCTCATGTCTATTTGAATTCCCTTTCATATGGAGAATTTCTTAATTTACCATGCAGTATTCTGATGCTAACCCATGTTAATCCAACCAGCTGTAATGTACTGTCTGCAATAAATGTAGGCATTGTACAAGTGAAGACAATTCCTTTCTAAGCAAGAAATGTTTGTTTGTCAAAGATGTGCCTTTCGTTCTTCTATTCAGAGGGATCTTATCATGAAAATGTAGTCCTTCAAACTCGTCTAGCTATCTTTTTCGTTTTAATGGTTGTGCTTAAACCATAGCCTTGCCCTTGCTTTCTTAAATTATTACAAAGCTCTATTGTAGCTATTCTGTTGCTCTACATATTTTGACTATGCATATTTTTGGTCACTTGTATTACAGTTCCAGAAGTGACAAAATCAACCTGGCAGTCGCTTGTCATGGAGTGTGCCACTCCAGTGCTAGTTGAGTTTTGGGCTCCATGGTGTGGACCTTGCCGTATGATTCATCCTATTGTTGGCAACTTGTCAAAAGTATATGATGGAAAGCTTAAATGCTTGAGTCTCAACACTGATGAGAACCAGGACATTGCGACCGAGTATGGAATTAGAAGCATTCCAACTATCTTGATTTTTAAGAATGGTGAGAAGAAAGATACGGTTATAGGGGCCGTGCCCGAGAGTACTCTAATCACATGCATTGAGAAATTCATAGAGAAGTAAGTGGTTGTTTTGTTTTCCAGAAGGCAGACTATTTCAACATGTCATAGAAGATTTGTTCTGTAGTTTATATTCTCTGCTGTTAGTCATTGCTCTTTAGGCTTTGTATATGGTTATGGAGGTCACAACTGCTGTCGCATTCCTGAAAACTTCAATTCACTTTGGAGAACGTCAGAATCGACAAGATACATTGCTTGAATTGAAATAAAAAATAAGCCCTGAGCTGCTTTGCTGCCAGTTTACCTGTTTTTGATAGAAATGCATAATTACATATAATCTGTTAGAATTCAGGGCATGCCTCATACCACTTATATAATGTGAAAAAGGTCAGCTATGACGCCGCTTTGATAAAGTGTCTTGGCAAATATGATTCGCTGTTTTTGTTCATGGTGAAAATTCACTCTCATATGTTGGCTTATTCCTCAAGCTTTGTAGGGATTTGATAATATGGTATGACCTTTACCTCTCTGTTAGGGATTAATACCATTTTCTCGTGTTCTAATATGTATTGGAAACATGCCGAACTATTTAAATTGCAATGTGTTTGCCTTCTCTGATGCATTTCATGGATGATGTTGGAGATGTTGCTATATGATCTGCTTGAATCTATAAATGTGGAAGAAGACCAGCTTTCTGTGGTGCTGCAAGTAGATGTTCTTATTCTTGGGTTTTTCGTATGAGAATATTTCTTTTGTTGCAGTTGCTATTGTTGGCTGTAGAGGCGATGTATATTGCCTGTTGGGATAATTAATGATTGTTCTTGTTGTTGTATGGTGCCATTTAATAGCTTACCCTTCCTCGGTCTGGATGGTAGATGTTGTGTCATTACCTTGTACGCGAAGACCAGGTGTGCTTGGGATCTCTTAATGACCTCTTCGATAGACTATGGACCAGGACCAATCAGCTATAGCAAGTCCTTGATGAACGTCAGGAGGGTTCAAGATCCTGTGGGATTATGATGTAGCATGTGCTGCAGCAAGAACTGGAAATGGGGATTAATTGGTCGTCCCGTCAGAAAAATAGGATGGTACTGGTGTATAGTATAAAACTTGTGATGTGTGGAATATAGAGAGGTTGATTGGATTTCGATCAATTGAATCTTAGTTTATATTTGATCAGATTTTTGATCGTTAGATCAACACGTGTGGGTGTATCTGGGCACACGCGCTTGAAAAAAAAAGTAGGCACACGTCTGCATCTGAAAAAAATAGGCACGTCTCTGTATCTGAAAAAAAAATTTATTTTTAAGATGCCTCTAGGGTATTTGAAAAAAAAAAAAAAAAAAAAAAAAAAGCCCGAAGTTGTCTACATTTAATGTAGGCATTTTTTTTTTAGCTTTAGGATTTTTTTTGCACCTAAAAAAAAAGCTATAAAAAGAAAAAAAAGAAAAAAGATGTTTTTCAAGCTTTTTTTTTTTAGGTTTAATTTTTTTTTTTGAATTTTTTTAGATTTAATTTTTTTTTTCTAAATTGTTTTTAGATAGATCTATTTTTTTTAGGCACAGGAGGGCGTTTGTTTTTTTTCAATCAACATGTTTTTTCAAGCGCATGTTCAAAAATACGTGCTGATCAAACGATCGAAAATCTGATTGAATATAGGTTAGACTTTGATTGAGTGGAGCCCAATCTCTCTCTCTCTCTCTCTCTCTCTATATATATATATATATATATATATATATATATATATATAAAGCCTACTTACTATCCAAAGTAAAGAACTATATTAATCGCCGTGTCAATGATATCATTAATAAGTCATTCGGATGGTGAATAGAAAGTTTAGTACATATGTTATTAATATGACTATTCATATTAGGGTTTAAATAAGTTAAGTTATTCTCGAGTTCGATTCAACTTAGCTATTATCATACTTGATTAACTTAAATAATTTTTTGAATCAAGCTCAAGAAGATACTTGAATTGAAAGCTTACGAATTTATTCGAGTTGATATATATTTTTAATAATATTATTTTATTTATAATTATATATTAATATATGTTATTAATAGGCTAAAAATTCAAACTCAAGCTTGAGTATGATTCTATTAATATTTGAATCTAGTCAAGTCAATTTAGAAATTTTTTTTTTTTTTCCGTTCATCGAGCTGAGCTTAAGCTTAAGATTTTAAGGCCCAATTGATCTTGAATATAATTTCGAGCCCGAATATTTTGATTTGAGTGGAACTTAAAATTCTAGCTATTCAACTTGAGTTGATTCTATCCCAATCCACATCGTGGTGGAGAGCATAGAGTTTTCATTATATAACCCGTGTGATGCACAAGCTATAGTTTTTTTTTTTCTTTTTTAAAATTATTTTTGAAACATAATATAAAAAATAAAATAAAAATAAAATAAAATATAATAGGTATAAAAGTTTAATTATTTTTAAAATAAATTTTATATTAATAATATTATTAATATGAATATCCATACGATCAATGGAGAGCTCAAGACAAGTTGAGCCTCTATTTTTATTATGCATAGTAAATAATAGATAATAAATTATATAATCAAATGGAATAGATGTAAGAGTTTCTGTGCAAACAAAATCTTCATTCGGTTATATATATATATATATATATATATATATATATATATATATATATATATATATATATATATATATATATATATATATATATATATATATATATATATATATATATATATATATATATATATATATAGTTTACAGCAGGGGAGACAGCGAATGGGATTTAAGTCCACTAGTTAGCATCAAAAGCTGACATTCCAACTAAGATAAGGCAATAAAAAGGAAGGATAAAGCCAAATTGCAAAGGCTATAAGAGAGGAGGATAACTGAGCCCAGACCTGGATTTTATTGAAAAAACAAAGTGATTGCCCCTCCTTACGTAACAGCCGTATAAAATTATTCTAGCTGGGGCACGACCGTATATCTTCACTCTTTTGACGTGACCACTTTAATCCTCTTTCTTTGAGCTTTCTTTGAGCTCCAATATTGTCGTGTTTCTTCTATTTATTTTATCTTATCGTATTATCTTTCCTTTGGAGGCTAGAGTGCGATGGAGGAAAAATTATTAGATAAGGTCATTTTATCATATAAACCATAGACGGAACTAATAAAAGCTCCATACATCAACCAATTTTTTATTAATTATTAATCATTATTAATTATAATTTAATATTTGAAAGCTTTGATTGACTTTTTTTTATCTTACAGATTATCATGATTAATAATTAATAAAAAATTAACTAATATATGATATTTTTATTAACTTTATCTATAATTCTATATAGTAGAATAAGCCTACCTAATATAATTAGGTGCTCGTGCCGTTTCAATCCATCATCATTAGCGAACTACACGACAACTAATAGAGCAAACGAGCTCTTCTTCCCAATATATGCCCATCTTGCTACAGAATTTGATCCATTTTCTATCTCCATGATAAATAAAAATCTATAGATCTCAATTTATCTTAGTGTTGTCATTTACTAAGATGTGCCATGAGATTTAATTAAAACCTCTCTAGTCCATTACAACTCCTGGATATGAGAGCCATAAACAAGCCTTGTGCTCATTTGTCTCCTGTCTTTAGATGAAATTATATCCTATACGGCATATGTACCATATGACAATGTGCATCATTGATCACAAATGATCACTTCTATGAACTTTATTCATTAAGTATATTTCTGGATGCACTAAAGCGAGCAGCTACGATTGATACTATGCATGGTGATATAGTGCAAGCAGTGTACCTAAGATATAATTTTGCCATCTTTAGGGCATAAGGATGGCCAGGATTACAACAAATAGAATAAGTGATTCAAAGAAGTTAAGTATGTTCTATTTCTTTATAAATTTTCTATATAGAGGAGATTTCTGGATATTGGATTACGTAAATGGGATGGTCTTCTCTCAAATATTTTTAAATACTAGTTTTATGAAAGGATCACTTCTCGTAAATTCCTCGTTGATGTAAGAGAATGGCATCAAGGGACTTTAACAATTTGTTGAGTTAGAACCATTTAGAACTAATGAAGGTTTATTTCCTAAAGTCTGTACATAATTCTAAGCTAATCTTGAAGCTAGATACAAGAGACTACTAGATATATGCCGTACCTTTTTTGAAGTTTTAATTTTTCATTCTTTTGGTCTAATAAGAGTAAATTTCAGATACTGTTGGTATATGGATATGGCAGTTTATGGATTAGTATCCAAAAATAACCCCAGCCCTAATTGCCACTACGTAAAATCCATGCCCTAAGTCATAGAGAATTGTTATGCCGACATTAAGAAATATCAAAATTATAAAACAATGACCAAGTTTTTTAAGTTCTTGGCTATGAAGACTCTTCTATATAAGAATATCTAGCATTTTAAACGATAGAATCTCCAAATACAAAACAAGTGATAAAATATTGATGAAAAATATGGACAATCAAAAAATTTGGAGGAACTGTCTCACTTTCTCCACTACTATAATAAAGAACGAAAGATATAAGTGATGTAGCTAGGAAATAAAAGTTCATGAGAGATTAGAATAAGATGAATCTGAGACAAAAAAAAAAAAAAAAAAACACTGGATGTGCTTCATATTCTTGGTGACGCTCAATGATGCTTTAGTGAATAAAAGCCATCTTGTGGGAGATGTTATTTTAATACACTTGTTGCAGCCCCCACCACCGGCCACCCAATCCACATTCTCGAGGAGGAGAGGCCTCTTGTCACGATTGTGTGAGGTACACGTATTACAAATCGATATATTAACATTTTCTAAAGATTTCATCTCTTTCTAAAAGATTTTTTTTTTGGTAGAAAAGATTCTTATTTTTTCATAGTGGCACTTAAAAGGCTTGAGTCACTCAAAGTGCCAGATAAAGCGCATTGTGTGCATGGATTTATCGATTCCTTTACGGATTTCTAGTTTCCACTTGTCGAATTGCAGTCGAGCCAGACTCAGAAACGCGTCATGAGCTTATCTTATTTGGGCTGCCAAGTTGATTAAACAAAGATTAAAATAAGATGAAATTGGAATCCCATCTTAAACGCTTAAACCTAGCGAATATAAAACAAGGACCTGACAATTTTGACCAGGGACTCCACCAACCTCCGATTTTTGCAAAGAGACAATTTATGTTTCATGTGCACATCTTTTACTTGGTCTCATAGCCGCCCCTTCCTTAAATAACCCTTCCTCCTCCTTTTTTTTTTTTCTTTTTTGTCTGGTAAAAGCTTTAAACAACCCTTCTTCGTTGACTCCCTCCAACTTTGACCTGAAGCTTCACTGCCCTTTCCTACACACTTCCTAATCCCTCTGGTATGGAAATACCTAATGGTTATACAAACAATATAAGAACGTTCGAGATCTTGTAATAATTACAATCTTTTAAGATTTTACTTATTTATATAAAAATGAACAGCCCTTGTGTTTGGATGGCATTGCATATGATGAATCGTACGGGATATATATATTATGGGTGTGATGTTCCATTCCAATTTTAGTGTTTAGACCTCGCAAAATAGTAGGCAGTGCCAAATTGGATATGGTTTGTGTGCACGTATAAACGGTATCCAACGTAGATGATGCTCAAGAGTGACATGGTAGGTCTCTAAATTGTAGTTTTTAATTTTCTGGTTAAAAATTTGTCATGAGGAAAAATATGTAATCCTAAATTTTTAAGATATTTTTTTTTTTGGTTATAAATACATAGTAGGTATCTTCAGCACCACATATTTTGTGGGTGCTCGTTCCTAAATTTCGATAGAAATACGAGATCAAAAAAACTATAATTATTCTATTTTTTTTCTTATGTAGTGAGATACCGGAGGGGCAACATAAACAACCTTTAAAGCGTGAAGCGATGCAATTATCACTCGGAAAAAAAATCTAGGGATGCATTGAACAAAAGTGGAACAGTTGGATGATATGTCAGGTTCCTGGCCATTTTCGCAAACACGAGGTTTAACCGGCTCACCAATTAGGGATGGTCCCGGCATCTTAAATGCAACGTTCTTTAATTCTTGCCGACTTAAATGACACATGATGACATCTCCCATGTACCTCCTACGGAATGCTCATCCGGGATCCAAGAGGATATTTTTTTTTGATAATTGGATCTAATCCTCCTCCTTCCGAGGATGCCCTTCATCGGCGAATGGAACTGAATAGAATACCATATCTATATTTATTTTATTTATTATAAAAATTATTAATAAAATATAAAAAAATAAATTTATATTTATTCAAAATAAATATAAATATACATTAGATTTCAATAATATTTAATTTAAATATAAATATAAATTAAATAATTAAATAAATCAAATTAATAATATATTAAATAGTTATATATATATTTAAAAATTTATAAATATTATATAAAATTAAATATTTGAATATAGATTGGATAGAGATTTATCTATATTTTTATATATATATATATATATATTTGATAGATATAGATATAAATATAAATATTAATTATATATTTATTTAAATATATTTTAATAAATTATAGATTTAGATGGATATTATATCGAATCTACTTTTATCTTTAACCCTGAAAAATATCTACGGTTCTGAAAAAAGAAAAAAATGCATTCTCGTCCCCGTTGGTGAAAAATATCTAGGACAGCTGGCGCTAGGTGAAGTTCTGGAAAAGAAAACCGCGAGCCAAAAGCACACAGCTTTCCCGTTTACTGTTTTCCAGATTCTCGAACCCACTAATATCCGGGGCGTTTCCACGGTGTAATAATAACTTATTTCTCCAGGTAAGTAAATAGTTTCCTTTTTTTTTTTTCTGAGGGGGTAAATATTTGATCTTTTTGATAGCAAGGTAAGTAAATACAAATAATTTCATCCGCGCGGGTTTTCGTTTTTACCCTCAAGGGAGGCAATGCCACCAGGATCCGCGTGGACTTTGTTAAAAAAATAAAATCATAAATAATAAACAACCCTGAGTTTCCGGCGGTCAAAGTAAAACCGGATAATTTACCGGAGAAAAAAAAAAAAAAAAAAGGTAAAACCGGATTCGCACGACTTGTCGGCACGTTGGATGGGAAGCGGGTTCGAGGAATGGTTACGTTAGGGTACGGCTCGTCCGCGGCCTATAAATTATGAGTAGGGGACTGCTGCTCCGGCTGTAGCTCGCCTGAATCGCCCTCTCTTTGCTGCTGCCACCGTCGCCGGAGCTATTCGCCGCCCCTCCATGCTGACGCCCACAAGAGCTCTCCATTGAGGAACAGATAGGGAGAGAGATAAAGAGAGAGGGGATTTGCTGCTGTTCTCTTCCAAATCGGTATTTTGTTTAGAAGCTTCTATTTCTTTTTTTTTTTTTTTTTTTGCCCTTTTTCTTTTTGGTTTTTGCTTTTGTTTTTGGGTTCCTTCAGGTTTGATGATTGATCTTTGTGAGGAAGCTCCTTCCGATCGAGCGGAAAGTTTAGATTTTGATGCGAAAATAGATTACGTCTGTTTGTTTGGAATGTTCCGTTGGGTAGATCTCTAGGAACAGAAGAGTTTTCATTTAGAGGAAGGAGAACAAGGAGAAGGAAAAGATGGAACTTGAGTCATAGAAATCGCTTTTTTTTTTCTTTATTTCTTTCTTTTTCTGGGGATGAAGCGTTTCGAGCTTTAATTCGTTCCCTTTTCTATTTGTCGCCCATGAAATTCCGAATTGCGTTGGATCTAGGGGTTTTGATCGAGCGATGAAGATTAGCCGGCGAGGGGCCGAAGAGAACATGGAAGGATAGAAATTTCTATTAATCCTTCCCCCGACAAAAAAAAAAAAAAAAAAAAAGGTTTTTGGTTATTTTATTGCTCTTTTCTTGGTCTCTTGATCTCTAGAAACTGTGGGTCACTAATGTCTTCTTTCTCTTTTCACCTCAACTTTTGCCTTCCGCTGGATTTTTTTTTTTTTTTTTATTAAGTTTTTTGGAACTTTCTCTGGATGGAAAAGACTGTTCTTTATCTGTTTTTCCTTTTCCTTCACCTGGTAGAGTTTATTTCTCTGGATGGTTGGTCAGGAACTTATAACTTCCTCTACTCGCAACATCCCCAAAATCATAGTTTTTCATCTTTTTACATGTCTGATTTTTTTTTTTTCTTCTCGTTTATGGAGTCTATACTCTCTTCTTCTTCTTCTTCTTCTTTCTCACGAAAAGGGAAAAACAATGTTTTGAAACTGAATGATATGAAAATTGAATTAGGTGGATGTTGTATATATGCATGTGTGATAGTCTGAAAGGCATTTCAAGTTCTTTCTATGGATTGTATCATTAAAATACGAGTGATTCTTTTAAACTCTTTTTTTTTTTTTTAATTCTTAAAGATAATAGAGACTTAGCTGCTGCCTATCCTTTATTGTGATCACATATACTAAACCAGAACTATAAAAAATACACCCACTTCATCTGTCCGACCAATAATTGAGCCTTATCGCAATCCAATTGGTCTTCTGACTTTACAAGTCATTCCTCTGCCATCTATTCTTCAAGCCATTCATTTCATAGTGTTCAATCTTATTTTTAAATTAGTCACAAATGCATATTAATCATTGAGGGATGCAAATCTTAGCTTAATGGAACAGTAACCATGTACACTGCAAACAAAGAACGAATCATCAAGTGAATTATTCTTTTTCTCTTCCTCTCCCCTTTTTATCAAAAAAAAAAAAAAAAAATCAAGTTCTTGCTGCTTGTCTCCATTATATACATGGCTCTGGCCATGCTCCATCCTAGTGAAAAAAGAAAAACTGATAAAGTAATTCAAAAGAAAGAGTCTGTTCTTCTCATGGACCCTAGTGGTATTACAGACTTCCTAATGTTGCCATCAGCCACCTCTCTATCCTAGACTGTTATTGATCCGTTCACTTGATGTTGGAAATGAGAGGTGACGTCTCTGAACTCATATCATTTATGCTAATGCTAACCTCTGCTGTTTGTGTGATGAAAGTAGTACCATCCTTCTAATTGGAGTTAAACTAGCAGCTGTATTTGAAACCTTTTTTGTGCATTTTTTTTTTCCCACTGAAAAAGCACTTCTGAATGTAATCGATATTTTGAATTATTTCTTACTGGAGGCTCGGTTGTCTGCCTGATAAGAACTCTACAATCTCCAACAGCGCTGCATCAAAACAAAAATATAAGTATAAAAACAATGTCTGCAGAAGACTTTATTTTTTTTGTCGGCAGAAGGATGTCCATATCTCTATTTCAAAGAAACAAACATGTTGCTTTTCACAGCATTGAAGAAGTTAGGTAAGTTCCCTAATACCTATGGCAACGGCAACAATTATAGTATTTTGTTCTCATGTAAACAAAGGAATGATACAAAGAGCACATCAGATTTGATTACTTGGGAAATTCTCTTATGATATTGATTATTCAAAATGACAATAGGAAACAGATATGTTTGTCACTCCATCTTCGGATAAACTCCGGATTAGCCTCCAAATCTTTCATTGTCATGGTTGTGTATTTGATAGTTTGTTGTTGGGCAAACTGATCGCCCAATGTTCATGCCTCAAGTATCTATATTCTATTTAGATTTATACACAATGTGGGAGAACAGGACAAGTGCGATCTTATCTATATTACATCAGCTTTAAGCTTGTCCCTGTCAGGCAAAAAAAGGACTTTCTTCTTTGTGCTAAGCCCTTAGTTCGGCAAACTTTGTCTTTGTTCATGGCAACTCTTCTTTGTCAAACAGTCCATCAGCTAGAGCCTAGACAGCCTGATCTCCTGAACTTATGCATAGAAATTAGAAATTCTGCCAGCCTATGCGGTCCCCATTTGAAGTTGGCTTATGGTCATGGGCATCTTGTAAGGCGTGCCAATCTTTGGCCATATTTATATCGCCTTTTATGAAAAATATAACTCTGTCGACCCACTCTATTAGCAAAACTCTTCTAGCATTTCAAAGACTAAAGTTTCCTTGCTACATTTTGTTTGACAGACTCCTCCCAGTTGCCAGATGCTAGAGAGTGCTTGAGACCACATGGAGGCAGAAGGGACTGTGCAAGGGTATATTAAGGAATCTCAGGTTGAGAAAGAGCCATCAAAGAAGTGCAGGGTGGATGTTCCTTCACCTTCTGCGAATAGCTGCTTCGACTGCAACATCTGCCTGGACTTTGTATCTGAACCGGTTGTCACCCTCTGTGGCCACCTCTACTGCTGGTCCTGCATCTACAAGTGGTTGCAAGTCCAGACTACTTCCCATCAGCAGTGTCCTGTCTGCAAGGCCCCACTCTCGGAGGACACTCTTGTCCCGCTTTATGGCCATGGTCCCAGTAACAAGAAGGAACCTGATCAGAGCCTCAAGATCCCTCACCGGCCCTCCATTTACCAGGACCATGCTCTGATTGCTTCGGTTATTGAACACCGGTCCTCTCGTGCTCATGAGGAGGAACACTTTGATAGCCAACCACCGATACCGCAGCGACAACTTCCTCATCACCATCACCACCAACAGTACTATCCTTATAGTTTTGGTTTCATGTCAGCACCTTCATCACTGCTGGCAGCGCCCGTGTTCCATTCCACGGCAGGTGGTGTGCTTGGGGAGTTGGCTGTTGCTGTCTTTCCTGGGGTGTTCCGGAATAATGAGGCTGGATTGTATTATAGGAGCCGCCAGTATGATTTAACAGCAAGTATGAACAGCCCAAGGCGCAGGAGGCAGCAGATGCTGGTGGAGAGCTCGCTGCACCAGCTATGGCTCTTCCTCTTCTGCTGTGCGGTTCTATGCCTTCTATTGTTCTGAAGAACTACAAGTCCCATACTTTCTTATATACCGCCTTTGCTCATAGACATGTACATAAATGTCATAGGAATAAAATGCAATTACCTTCTATCAAGACTTTTCCTTAGCTCTATTTAGATAAATAAAGATGGGCATTTTTGTAAACAGAGGGAGAGCATTTCTGGAGAAGATTGTACATTAGCTGTAATAAGAGGAGGTATATTGGCGGTGAGAGTTGGAGCCACATTCAAGTTCATGGCCTGTTAAAAAGACAATTTTTGTATCCTAAGCCAGAATATGTAAATGTACAAACCAGTCCTTGTTACCAGTATTATTGTGAAATATTGATGTAAAGGGCTTTGCTCACTTCCAGTCTGGCATTGCTTTTTTTAAAGTGTGGGAATTTTTGTTGTCAACATTGGATTTACTATTGGAAGCTGGTTTAGAATTTGATGGGGAATCTAATGGCCACCTTTGCCCCATGCTTCACTTTTAAAGCTCGACTGTTCGCTGAAAAGTCTCCATCAGATGTGAACATGCCTGTTGGTTCTGACCCAATGGTAAGACTCATCAGTTCTCATGTGAAAGGATTGAAAGGACCACAGATGGTCGGTTGAACTGGTCTGAAGTTTTTTCTTTCTTTTTTGTGTGTGTGCGTGTGTGGGTGCGTTCTTGTAGGGGAAGAATCTAAAATTTTTTGGGTCTTCCGGCAAGTAAACATGTAAGTTTATTCGGTGCAACCAACCATAAGCAAGGATTTCTTGGAGATATGATTAGAAGTGTGGAGTAGAGAGTGTAGGATCCAACAAAAATCATGGGTGAACAAAGAGGAGCTTCAATGTCATGTCATTGCACTTCTTCGATCCTTTTAAGAATAATATTCAGCGTAAAATCTAGTGATAGCATTTTTCATTTTGTAGAGTCATGACATTTTGCAGTCTCCTATGAAGCTTATTTGCTTCTAGTTGTTTGGACTTACAGGATGGCATTCTGAAGGCCTCAAAATCATGTTTGAGACAGTATATTGCCATGAAAAAGTTTTTACAAGCTAAATGATGTATGAGATCAGACTGGCAGGGTGAACCGCAGAATGATTGATGTGTTCCTCAATTATGGATATAATTTCTGTAGTTGCTTTGTAGTTAATGGCAACAACCAAAGCAGCTGACCTATTGAATAAGTTAGGCTCCACTTCTCATGCATAGGTGAGGAGTTAAATGAACTTCTTGAATCAGATGATGATCAGTTCCTGCCGCAGTTATAATATTAAATTTCATATTTTAATCTAGATCGAAAGACAAAAGGTTGAACAGGATCAGAGAGCACCGATATCATGCACATCTTTTGTAAGATCTGAGTGATCTATATTGTTCAGATCCACAAGTTTTGATTTACTCAGAAAGGATCAATGGAATTCAGCAATCCATTGTTATGCAATCCAATTCGATATCACAAGCCAAGAAGCTCACTTTTGTAGCGTAGAAAACTTGGCAGTCTCAAAATGTCTGCGGTCTCCATTTTATGATCAGCTAGGATTTGAAGGATCCATCTGTTCATTACTTAAAGAATCCACCACCTTTTGAGCCAAAACTGTGGCAGGGAATAGGGGCATACCCATAACTTCCATCTTTATGAAAGAAGAGTTCACATTTTTCATCAGCCAAAGCCCCCATTAATTTGCACCCACAACTTGTCTGCATCTTTAACAAACTATAGAACATTCCAATCATTCCACCTTTCTTATGTGACCAGATATCTTGAACAATTAGATTATTAGACAAAACTTCCATGCTTGAGTCCCTTGTCGGAGGGAATGATTTAGTTTTTAATCCAACCTTATCATCATCTTTTTTTTTTTTGAAGACTTCAAGGAGTAACTGAAGCCACACTTAATTCCCTCAGGTTTTCGTCCACCGTTTCTCTCATATGTGACAAGAACAAGAACATCTCACAAAACTTGCTTTAAAGATCATTTTTGTGTACACTAATTGCAATATAACAGCCAAAAAGAAACACTACTTAGTCCAGGGACAGCATGTTCAGCTTCTCAAGAGATTACCATAATAGCTATCTATAGAGATTTTATTGCATAAATCGAGAAATGAATGCACAAAACCAGAGCTAGTCCAAATTTTGTTGCAATATAAAATCTCAAAAAGGTACAAGATATGAAACAAAGGAATCTTAAATTTTACTGCTTAATTCCAAGTACAAAATAGAGAAATTCTGTTTTCATGATATCAAGTCACTCACGAGGTATAGCACCAATTTTTGGAGAGTACATTAGCCTTTCCTTTTGTACATAATGTACATATCCATCTGCTTTCATGATTTTACCAAGAAAAATGAAGAAAACAAACTTTCTGAAAGATTGTTACGCAATGTACACTAAATTTTGAGGAAGACAAATAGCACTATCGAAAAGGCTTCTAAAATTTTTTGTTCTTCTGATTCAATAATGAATTTGTTACTAACCTTGAAACTTAAGAACTTGAATCTCATATCAAAACAAGGAAGGATATGAAGGAAGCTATATAGTAAATGGGAAAAAAAAGTACACTAAGGAATCTGATGTAGAACCCAAGCACATGCTCTATACTTGCTTCCCCCGGTACAACACCAATTATTCATTTTGATCACCCATTTAGTTTAATTAGGTGCCCTACTGAGTTGTTGCATTTACTTCTATCCGTTCCATGCTTGCTCCTTAAAGTTTGGGATAGCATTTGGTTGCGAAATAGATTTGGAAAGTGATATCTCTTTTACCATCAGAGGCATGTATCTATTCATGATAAGAGCAGAAAAAAAAAATAGAGGGGATAGGAGCATTTATCATGATAGTTTGGATTTTATCATAAAGATCCAATTGCTCTCCCATTTTTTGAGTGTTGAGAGATTGGTTGGGGATAAAATGGTAACTAGAAGAGGATAGGCTTCCTCTCTTCCATTGGCAAAGCTCATTTCACTAAAATGATAGGATAGAGTTATAATAGCTAACTTGTCCGCCCACATGGTAAAAGGCCCTATATTCTCCTTTTCATTCTGGCATTTAGCAGGATATTTCCCCACTCTGAATATATCCCTACTTTTTCTCCATGGCCTTAGCGTACAAATGTTGCATGCCATATTATAACTATTTGCCAAACATTGAAGGGTTCACTGTCATTTTACTCAAGGATGGTGTAAGATACCCAACTTTATCCAAAAAAAGGCTACATGGTCATGGACCATAATGAAATGAGTTTGTCTCATGAGTTATAATGAGTAGCAAGGAGTGAGTTCACCATCGCCGATGTGCTAGGATATTACTAGTTGATCCATGCAGTATTAATCAGATGTGACCTAAGGATAGTGTCATTTTACTGAAGGACAGTGTAAGATACTTTACCCAAAAAAAATGCTATATTGTCATGAACCATAATGAGATGAGTTTATCTCATGGATTACAATGAGCAGCTAGGAGTGAGTTCACCATTGCCAATGTGCTAGGGCATTAGTAGTTGATCCATGCGGTATTAATCAGATGTGACCTAAGGAACCAACGATCCTCTAGAAAAGCAGGGATAAGATTTGCTGAGACATCAATCATCTTCATCTTAATTAGATAGACAAGCATGGATGATGCGAAGGGACTAGTAGCCACATTGCATTTCTTATGTCCCTAAGTTCAATCATATTCTTGATAAAATTATTGATGCCAGTATTGCAGCCAACCATCATCTAATTAATGCCTTTTAGGATAAGGATGACATAAGTTTTTACGTCAAGAAATCATCCATGACAAGGCCTTGTGCAAAGTTTGATGGAACCCGGATCCATATGGATGGCTGGTCCGTCTAGGCCACAGCAAGGTGCCACTGAAATGGCTTAAAAGCTAAGAAACTCGAATCAAAAAATTTTATAACGAGAATAATTGCTCAAAAAACATCTGTTAAGAGTTCCCCCCCGTCCTGCTCGTTTCCTCTCTGCAAAAACTTTTTACATGTAGCCAGGTTTGATGGAGACACTATTCAACTAGTTATTTTTAAGTGAGAGAAATTTAGATCACCATGACCACTCAATCCAGCGTGGGAAGTCACATATAGATGATATACGTGGTTTTATCTAATTCCATCAAAGCAAACAACCATTCGGCGTGTCTAATGATTGTAGGTTATTTAGGTTACTGATATCTAATGGATAACTGTAAGCTGTGATTAATTTATATACCAAGGCGATGGTTGTGACTAGATATCAAATTGTCGCATATCTTAGTTGAATTGATAGGCAAATAAAGTTTTGTTTTCATTTGTGGTACTCTTGAAGGTAACAAGCTAATCATATTTGAAGAAGCTTTTAGAAGTGTCCTACATAAAATTTTTTTGTCAACATTGGTATAATGTAGTCGTATCCGCCTATCTGGCATGATAAAATGAAATAAGCTGAAAAGATGACGTCTAAAGGTTCAGAACCATTCATGCAAAGTTGGCAACGAACCATGCATGGACTTAACTGGAAAAATTATTCTAAAGTTCCCGAAGAAACCATAAATTACACATTTCTCTAACTAAAACAAGAATGATCACAGGTCTCGCGCCAAGTCGGCATCCAGCCGGCTTTATCAGAATATTTATTTATTTTCAAGGATCTTAAGTAATCCATTATTGATTTTACCGTAAAATAACTTATTAATTATTTGTAGTCCATAACTCAGGTTGCAAAACTGGGTAGTTGACTCGACTAAAAAAATTATATAAAGATTCTTAGATAAACCAGTATTATTTACGATACGATAAGTAGTGAGAAGTTTTATATGATTTTACCAGTATAATTATTCAAAGGTGTTCAAATAAAGTATTAATATTCTGCAAGTCTGGAGAAAGAGGACTGCACACATTAATTCTTAGGGTAAATTTCTATTAAGTATTTTTACTCATTATTTAAATGTCCTTACGCTACAAGTGGAGAAAAACTGTTTGTGGATCCGCAAGTAATCAAATGATCTACATATCCTTTAGCTGTTTCATAATGCATGCGAGCATGTTATTTTGATTAAGGAATGGTTTATGCTGATAGTACAATTAATTTCTAATGGAGCAAGATGCAATTCGTGGCAAATCTTAATTAATGCATGAACTAGATGATTCATATGCAATCTTCTTCAATTATAGATAAGATTGTAGTGTGGCCATGGCATAATGCTGAATCGGTGAATTGCTTTCTAATGGTTGGTTAAGTTGGTCAACCTGTGAAATAATAATAGATCTTTTTCACGACATTATTTATTGAATTGCATCTTGTATAAATTTTAAAATATTTTAATTTTTTTTTCTATTTATTGATATAGATCTAGAAACGAATATTATGCAATCTTATGATTAACATTACGAAAGAAGAGAATTATTCTTTCGCACGGAAGATAAATTCTGAATCCTTTTTAGCAACAATGTCAGTGTAAGAATAAATAACTAATTCTGGATGGACGGCAGATGCTCACTATATGCTGACTCCTAAATTTTATGTTTCATTTTGAATTAAGATGCTTTCAATAAGCAATATATGTCCACTAAATTATTGGATGGCAATTATTAGTTTTCAAAATTTTGAAGACACATGTTAATAATTGAGACAACACGGTATCTAGCCAGCAATATTAATAAACGGATAGCATCATCAAACCTAACCATTGTTTGCCATTAACAATCATCGATGGCCTTAAATCCAAGTTTGGTTAGTTGATTCCACGCATTAGATTCATGCAGGCCACGTTGGCTCCATATCATCACACGGGCCATGGCCATTGCTTTCAAGGTAAGACCTTAACCACTATCATACGACATCCTAATGAAAATATAAACAGGAAAACCATTATTGTTTGCTTTATTTTGCGTCACTTAATCTTTGATTAAGAGTGAATACTTAGCAAACAACTAACAAATTTGATCAATAATTGAACAACAACGAACACTAACAACTAATGTATACTAGCACAAGACAATTCCTCGGAAGCAACTTAGGAAAGTAAAACCTAAGCTCAGAGGCCAACTAACATGTGAATTGACTCTTTTCTTACCAAAATTTAAGGAGTTAGACCAGCTTAGACTGGTCCATTTTCCTCGAGGCTTGGACTGAGCAACTCCCTCCATTCCGTCCCAAGCGAAACAAGACAAGATAACGGATTCTTGAAAGCGGTCCAGCAAACGATTTAAGATTTTTAATAAATACTTTTTTTTTAAAAGATTTGTTTAGTCAATTCTAAAACCCTCGTCTTGGTATTGTCCCAAGAACCATGCGCTTTTATTACCCTGTACTCTCCCCACAACATCACCGACCACTTTCCCAGAAGAAGACAAACGACAAAAAGCACATCTCGAAACCAAGCCCACCGTCTTTTCCAAAATAAAAATGCTCTTCAGGAACACCAGATCGAAGTCGCTTTCCCTTCGGTCCGCCGACCGCGCTCCCGACTGCTCTCTCTCGCGTGCTCTGGGGGGAAGAGAAATTGGCGAATGGGGGGGGTCGCTTGGGTTGATCGTAGGGAGGTACCCGACGACAGGGGGCGCGGCGGCCGAAGCGACGGCGAGATGGGAGACGGGATCATAAGGCACAACCGCAAATGCAGGGATTTGGTGTTCCTCGTCATCTTCATCGCCTTCTGGGTGGCCATGATCGTCAACTCCAGCTTCGGATTCAATCAAGGAAACCCACTTCGGTAGTAATCTCATTGCTTTCCCCTTCCCCCTTTCCCTTTTTTTACACCCAAAACCACCGAAAAGGAATGTTTTTAATTAAAAAAAAAAAAGGCGACTTTTTTTAACCTCCATTTTGGTTCCTTCGATGGGCCTTCAGTGAATTTTCTTTTTCTTTTTCTTTTTCTTTTTTGAGTGCTTTCCGGTTTCATCATATGGTGAAATCGTTGATTTTGGAAGCTCGGATGTTTCCTTTCTGGGAATGGAAACTTATGTACGACCAGGGTACTGCATTCTTTGGAAGAATTTTCTAAGTTGAGGTGAAGATGGCCGAAGATGGGACGAGGGTTTGTATCTCGGATTGAGTGTTTTTAACGAGTTTAAGGGAGAGTGTTTTCTTACTCTGGTTGTCGTGTTAGATGGCTTGTCTTCACGATTATGTTGGAAAGACTGAAACTTGTGAGTATTTTGCACCGGCATTGCCGGATTTATCTGGGAGGTCTTGGGGTAACGCCAGTTGTTTGGTTAGGTAACGAGTAAAGCTGAGTGCCAGAAAATGTGAGCTTTTGGAATCTATCTAATGGGCACGGAGTTCCACACACAGCAGAAACTGCATCACATTGATCAATCTCACCATTTTTTATGGAGACCATGTTTGATGAGCCCCGTAGCCTTCTTGGTTGGGAGTTGTTCTTGATATTTGACCCCATTTACAGGGGTAAAGGCTTGGGTCATGGTGCTGATGCATTCTATTAGTGTTGATGAGGAATATTTCTGCTTCGTTTCCTCTTCTCAAATTTAGGGTTTATTTTGACTATTTTTTTTAATTAAAAAAAAATCAGCAGCATTCGAGAAAATTCATGATTAATCTACAAGATTTATTTTTTACAGATTATGCTCTAGAGTTAATCCTTTTTAGTTCCCTTTGCACCTTTCAAATGATCAAGTAACATCGTACCAAAAAAGAATGATCAATTAATGGTTCAGATACGCCCATTTGCAGATAGAAGATAATTTTCTTTTCCTCGTCATTTTTGAGTCTACATCTTTATCACTAATCGAGAAAGGCACAGATAAAATAAATTTCTGGTTTAATATGTGTACATATTTTTTTTAAAAAAAAATCTTGTTCTTCGTTTTTAGACAGTATGTCTTTCTGACAGTTGCTTTTTGTTGATGATTGGCTGATTAATCAGAGGAAAACATCTCGTGCAGGCTTACATATGGACTGGACTACAAAGGAAATGTTTGTGGCAGCAAACATGCTAACCCGGATTTACGTGAACTGGAGGTTAGGTACTGGCTGAATCCCAACCAGGTCTATCAAAGTGGTTTGAAGAGTAGCCATTTCAGTCTGGCTGATGCTAAGAGTATCTGCTTGATGGAATGCCCCATTCCTTCAGAAGATGGCCTCAACTTCATCTGTGATTATCCAGAGGGTGTCATTCGCCTCTCAGTGGATGATTGGATTGATAGGGACTACGATTATTTTGAGTTTCTTACACCAGACATGAGGAATAGCTCTCTTCAACTCCAAGGTCCATGTTACCCTATAATATTTCCAAGTGTAAATGGTAAGTATGGTAGATCTGTAACCTATGGCAGTTATAACTTGCTTTCTGAATTGTAATGATTTTCTACTCTGAAAGGAAAGACTTGGAATGGATCAAACTATGGAAGTGCATTGGTCAGAGTTAATTGCTGTTAATTCTTCTCAACTTAAAAAAAAAAATATTGCTGTCAACTAAACTGGTCAGTTCTTTTGGTTTCATGAGTTTTTTAATGCAAACACATGTTTCTTGGTAAAGAATCTGAGGAAAAAGAAATACAATTTTGCAGTGGTTTATCTCAAGTGAAGGGATAGTTCAGACTATGTCTGAACTTTTACTTTCTTGAAAAATGATTATAAATTATCTGCATGGTTTTCTTCCATTTTTCCATCCAACATCAGATATCCCCTTTGTTTGAAAAGGAAATATTGGTTGCCTTATTTTGCACTGGTTTATCTCAAGTGAAGGGATAATTCAGACTATGTCAGAACTTATACTTTCTTGAAAATTGATTATAAATTATCTGCATGGTTTTCTTCCATTTTTGCATCCAACATCAGATATCCCTTATTCCCTTTTTGTTGAAATGGAAATATTGCTTGCCTTATTTTTTTAAGTAATGCGACATGAGTGAAATGAAGGATCATTTATTTTTCTTTCAAGTTGTATGTACCAAAACATGCATGAAGTCCCACCTTCAACACATCCATTTCAAGTTTTGGTTTTCATCTCAGTTTTCTGTGGAATTTTTAATTAATTTTCTGTTCTTTTTATATTTTCAGTTCAATGGAGCTGCCAATTCATAGCACGTGCATCCAATATTTCTTTGAGGCATTGGCAGCAAATGGGTGGAGTTACAATTGAGGAGAACATATTAATAGATAAAACTATTCACAGGGCCATCAATTCTCCATCTGCTGTCTTAAAGGTTGGTTACTCTTTCAGGGAGTCATAACCGAAACGTATAATGTTCTGCATTTTTATCCTTTTGGTTTTGCTGGCTTATCTATCAGTATGAATAAATAATTTGATTTAGCACCCTTTGCTAGCTCAATTTTAATCAAAATCAACTAGTTATTTGAGATAAACATAAATAACCTTACAGCCTTTTTTTCTCATTTAAACAAAATGCTTATGGAATGTTGTCAAAAGTTTGTTCTAACATCTCCAAACTGATTTTTGCAAAGTGCATTATAGACATTTTATGGTTCCTTACAATGCCTTTTCTAGGTGAAACTCAAATGACATTTCTGGACATATAAGTTGCATTTATTTGCATTAACTTTGAACCTCATTGTTTGATTGAAAAACTTCACTCATGCACTATTGCATGATCTGCAGAGATATGTGGCAGATATTGGAAAGGCATGGCCTGTGTTGATCGTCTGTGGAGGAATCGTGCCACTATTTTTATCTGTGATATGGCTATTAATGATTCGCCACTTTGTTGCTGGAATGACATGGATAACAGTGATTCTCTTCAATGCCCTTATAATATCTGTTACAATGTTTTACTACGTGAAAGGTCTGATATGCTGTGCCTTATATGTTTTTTCCCTTTTTTTTTCTTTACAGAGAAATTGACCACTTTTCATCTGGTATATATCCAATATCTTTGGTATGAATGCCGTTAATATTCTAATAAATGACAGTCAGATCCCATAATTTATCTTGAAAAATCAGAAATACATCTATTCATCTATTCAGTGATGGTAGACAGTTTTTGCATTCAACGAAAAGTTACAGAACATTCTTTGTATAATTCAAGTACACAGCGCTCTCATAGTAATCTAACAATTATCAATATAGAGCTGTTCTATAAAGTTTCCCTGGCCCCCAGACATTTAGGCTGGGGGCTTCACTTAGCCTAGGTTTCTTTTGAGCTGAAGAAATCATTGGCAGTGAAAAGCCAGGGCAATGTCATTTGATCATCCTATGTTATCCTGTTCTTTTGTTGGACTTATTTTATCAATAAACACCAAATTAAAGGATGTCTTTCCCATGATCACTGACTAGTGCGAATACTTCTTATACACTCAATCTTACCTTCATCTCTATTGCGGTGCAAAGTAGAAGTGTCCATCACAATAAGGGTTTGTTGGATTTTCCTACGAGATTGGGCTAAAAAATCCTATAAGATTCGTGGATTGGGCCAGCACAACCAGCAAGGTCACAAGCTTCTTGCTGGGCTAGCCCGTATTTGCGAAATATCCAGAAATAGCTTTGGAGAGGGAGAAAAAAAGATCCACTTGGATCTTTTTTTCTCCCTATGGAATTCTGGCCGGCCCGCTCTAAAGCTATTAGTGGATATTCTACCTAGCCCAGCCTATAGCCTATGATGTAGCTGGTTGTACTGGTCTAATCCACAAATCCTACCGGATTTTCCGCCCAATCCTATAAGAAAATCCAAACTGACCCTAAGTTGGTTGTCATCCCATCCCTTAAACTTACACTCGAAGCCCAAGTATGTTAATTGTGCTCTAAGCACAGGAGTTGGGATCAGAGACATATTATAAACTTCTAGGGAAAACAATACAAAGCAAAATGAATATGTAAATTTTTGTCGTTTCCAAGTTTCTGAAACATGATTCGAGTTTAAGACCATCTAAAGTTGGAACCTAGATCACATTTGACATAGTTTAACAATAGATTTATTAGTTAGTTGAACTATTCTTTTTGGTTAACCCATTGATCGTTCAGTTTAGTCTTGACCAGCATTCTTTGTAACATGCATTTCTGTTTCCAAGACCAGTAAATATTAGCATTCTAAGATGCCTGAGAACAAATGATTGATCAAAAGGGTACATGCCAGGTCTTAGTGAAACTTTAGTTGTTTTTATTTATTACCATAGAGGATTAGGTCTTTTGGCCTCGACCATGAAAATTCATTTTGAATGAGAGTTTCCTGTTTGTGTATTTATTTTAAGAGATGCATGTTATATGACTTATCATTGCTTCTTATCAACCCCTTCATGTTTTTAGCCGGATGGATTGGACATGATGCTATCTCAGTTGTCATTGATGAAAGTGATCCATATGTCAACATAAGTGGGAGGGTAAGTTTGTACGATTAAGCACAATTGATAATGAAAAACCTGTTCTCTTCTGACTTACCACCTGACTTTAATCCAGGAAATAAATCACATTCGTGCTGTAGCTGTTCTTATGACGGTTGTAATGATCATCACATTTCTTTCTTCAGTAGCCATTGTCCGCCGTATTCTTATAGCAACATCTGTTCTAAAGGTAAGCATAGTGTATAAACTACTTGTCAACTGTAATATCACTTAACACAGCTGCCCATATGTGTAGCGTCTTTCTATGTTTCCTTCAATTAACACATGCATCTACCTGAAAACATGCATGCACCTCGGAAATGGAATATTGTTCCAAATTTATAAATTAAGAATTTTGATTGCTATTTCGAGCTGGCAATACCAAGTCAACTTGATAATTTCTTTAAAATAATGCATTGAAAAAAAATGGTATTGTAAATATCTTCTTAATGCATCCGTAGACAGGTCTAGTCTGATCACTTAAATTGATGTCTAACCTCTGCAATCTGTATGCAGGTTGCTGCAAAGGTCATAGGCGAAGTTCAGGCTCTTATTGTTTTTCCAATTTTGCCATTTTCTATCCTTGCTATCTTCTATATGTTCTGGTTTTCTGCTGCTCTCCATCTTTTCAGCTCTGGTCAGATCATCAGAAATGACTGCAATGCCAATTGCTGTTCATATGACCTTAAGTCCAACAGGGTGAATTGTGATAGTTGTTGTGGCTACAGCATCCATTACACCCCACATATTGGAATCTCCATCCTTTTTCACCTATTTGGGTGTTACTGGGCAACTCAGTTCATCATTGCATGCTCGTCAACAGTTATTGCTGGATCAGTTGCCTCTTATTACTGGGCTCGTGGTGAAATTTCGGTAAGCAAACTATGTACCTGAAAGCTGCACAGGGCTCATGTACATGTATGTAAAGTTAGAAAATTTGCACACCCAAAATAAACTTAATTTGGGTGTATTTTGCCAAAGGTAAGGTTTATCCAGATGGAAAGCCTTCCATAGTATTGAACAAGCAACTTTCTTAATTGCTTCAATCAGTATTTGATCATTTAGTCAATTTAGCTTTCTTTTTTGAACTTGTTTATACGAATACTTCTTTGACATCTGAGAATGAAGTCAATTCACACATGGGCTTTTTAATGCTAGGTAAACCTTTTGACTTGGTTATATGGACACAGAATTCAAGGATTTCTTTGTTTGTATTGAAATTGTAAATGTACTTTATTTACTGAAGTAACTGGATTCCGGGTGGGTTGTAGCAAGAAATCTTACTTTTCATTTACACTACCTACTTATCAAGATAGCTACACAATTTATGTTGTGTGAGTCAATGCCTATTTGGGTAGCCAAAATCCTTTCTTGGTATATCTTGAAAATATTATGATTTTCTTTATTTCTTAACATTGGCAATACTGTAAGGCATAAAGGTGAAAACATGGAAAAGAAATGGACGGCTGTGCATGGTGTAAAACCTATCTTAAATGTTTCGTTTAGACTTTAAAGAGGAACTTCTTTTCCTTTTTGACTTTGTGGCTGATGTTGCATTGCTTGAAGCAGGAGATTCCATTTCTCCCCGTATTTTCTTCTATGAAGAGCCTTTTACGTTACAGTCTCGGATCTGTGGCTCTTGGTTCGCTGGTTGTGTCCATTGTTGAATGGCTTCGGTTTATGCTTGAGTCACTCCGCCGCAGGTTAAAACTTGCAGATACTGCTCCTGTAAGCCGTATGGGAAAAATTATGTCCTCTTCTTCACAATGCTGCCTAGGATGTATTGATTGGACCATCAAGTCTGTGAATCGGAATGCATATATTATGGTAAGGTTCTGATTAAAATCGTAATTTCCATATGGTGCACGGGGGCCGAATTTGGTCATCTTTTTCAAAATAAAGTCAGAAATCTTTTCCTGTTTTTACTGGTTCCTTTATAGTTACATATAATTTCGATACAGCAAGGTTTATCTTGGTGAAACTTTAAATGTAAGCATCCATACATTATTATAGATTTGGATTATATTTGATTTTCCTTTGCATCTTTAAGTATTGGCGGGCTTTTCAGGCACATGGTGAACACTGTAGTTTAGGATTTGAACCTCTTGTTCAGAAGAAATGGCAAGCTTTAGTTATACAATTTTGAGAAAAAAATAACAGGTAATTTAGTTTAGACAATAAAAGTTGGAGGCAGTAATGTCTCCATGCCTGAAAAACTCAACGAAGTCTTCAGCATTTTACAGTATTGAAAAAAGTCTTGAGTTTGAGTATCACTCAGTAGTGTGCATTTTGTTGTCTTAATGTGCCTCATAACAGAGTGACTGGAGAGCTGTAAAATCCTGAATAGTAAATCTTTCGAGGCTTTGAAACTTGGTTAATTCTCGTTATTGTTATCAGTGTCATATCAGTGAATCCCTTGTGATATGGAACTTTTGAGTACAATGAAGACAACCAATACCAAGATTTCTATTTTATTGAGTTCCAAGATTTGTATGTTCTCACTTTCCTTTTCATTGCATGCATTGCAACTGACAACTTTGCTCATTTCTAACAGATTGCCATTACTGGCAAAGGGTTCTACAAAGCATCTGCAATTGCTACAGGTCTAATTATGAATAATATATTGCGCATAGGAAAAGTGAATGTCATCGGAGATGTTATTCTCTTTCTTGGGAAGTTGTGTGTCAGTCTCTTCTGTGCACTGTTTGCATTCCTCATGTTGGACACTCACAAATATAAATCTGCCCACAACAGGATTTCATCCCCTTTGTTCCCAGTTCTGGTAAGGCTTCCAAATCCAGTTTGTAGCAATTAATTTTTCTTCTTCATCTGTTTGTCTGAACTTTGAAAAAATTGCTGCTGTTTCTTTTAAAGCTACTTTTTGTGGTAGGAATTGACTTAAGACTTTTATCTTGGTTATCGACCAAGATTGACTAAAGACTTTTGGTTATGAGCGAGTTTACAAATTCTGGAGAATCATGAGGCAACAAGGGAAAAAAGACAGCAAGTAGGGGTGCTGTTTTAGATGGGATGGTAGTCCACCGATCAGTGAGTGCAGTTAGTTAATGACTTAAAACTAGGCTAGAATAAAATATTTCACTTGAAAAATTAGTAGAGGTCATCGAGGGTTTCTTTGTCTCTGTGAAGAAGGTAAGATCATTATTTAAGGAATAGGTAGGTGGACGTGAAATTGGGTGAAAGTTTTGGGAAGCAAGTGTAATGAATGGGGAACTAACATTTGTAACAGATTGGTGTTCATCATTAGCTCGAATGTGCTCTTGGAAACTGTATGCATTAATTAACAGTACCTCATATGTGAATCAGAAAAAAATGGAGGGAGAAGTTAATCGAGCAAACTAGTGAAATCTAAAAAGCTGTTTTACAATCATGGTTTGCTATTCAATAGATATGCATGATACAGGAAATAGTGGAGAAACCCCCATCAAACTTGTATGCTGAAACTAATCAGATATTTTAACTACATGTTATCTGTTAGACAATTGCCAGGTCCACTGACACAAAAGGAGCAGGCTTAAAATAAGTCTGGCAAGGATGAATCTCCTTCTGTAGCGGAAAAAAAGGACGAGGTAGATAGGAATTTTTCAGGAATGGAAAACTAAGAGAACCAAAGAAACTTGTAATTGACACCTATTCTCCTGGTGGATTCAAGACCTAATCCTTCAAAACATTTTAAGTTTAATAGTGAAGCTAAAAAGAGGAAGGTATTAAAGTGGGAAAGACGGTAGTGGAGTCTGTCGAGCAGCAAATTAACTGCACTTATAGCATGATCAATAGTGTTGTTTATCTATGGGTTGACTTTCAGACAACTTTAGCACCTTCTGCAATAACTCCGGCAACCAAACATCACATGGACTGAATTCTGCTGAATTTATTACAATTTGCGATAAACATTCTCTCTCTCTCTCTCTCTCTCTCTCTCTCTTTTGATATGTTCTGCTATAAAGAAGACCTAAACTAAATGTGTATGCATTCTTCTGCAGGCATGCTGGGGCCTTGGTTATATAGTCGCAACCCTCTTCTTTGCGGTTGTGGAGATGTCGATCGACACAATCATCCTCTCCTTCTGCCAGGATGCAGAAGAGCATCAAGGGACTGCACAATGCGCACCTCCCCTTCTCATGGAAACGCTGGATGGTGAAGGAGAAACACAGAGACTAACCCAAGGATCTTGAGCACATGTATGTTTTTCTTGTTATGTTGCTCGGATCGGCGATCCAAGAGGGAAAGCATCATCCCTTTACCCGGCGTCTTCCGCTCATTTTTCTGTTTTGCTGTTGGTTGCGGAAGTTCACCTTCTTATATACTAAAGTACATCCATGTCAATTAACTTCATGAGTTAAAATCAGTGATCCAGAAGAAAGGATGATCTTTCTACAATTTGCTCTGTTTTCAGCCTTTGCATCTTCTGTTCCCTCTACCTGTGGTAATAGCCTCTCACTCCTAGGTTCTCCTTTTACAGTGTCTGAAGGTTATTTTGGGCTCTGCATGCACCATCCTCACATAGACACATGCTAGCTGTGACCCACCAGCTTGCATGAAATTGAAGCTGCAGATTTTCAGTTTTTATATTGCATATAAATATGAAAACATCAATTCATGAGACACTTGGGATGGATAATATATTTGCTACCTGCATTAATTGAGACAAAATTCGTTGCATGGCCCCGGGGAGAACAAACAATGGTTGCTGTTATTTCTAACATTGTGGTGCTTTTAAATAGCATGGATAAAGATGACCAAAGAAAGAAAAACATCAAATTTTAATGGGATCAGATGACCAAAAAAAAAGGAAAAATGTCTGACCAATGAAAGAAAGGGAGAATAGCAGCAGCATTGCAGAGCCCACGGAAAAAGAAATAATGCATCCAGCCCAAAAATAAGTAAAAGGAAATAATGGATGCTTATATTAATAGAATCAATCAAGAGAGTGGATGTTTACATTCATTACTAGAACCTTCAGAAATAAATACAGGAAAGAACTCTAGAGAACAAGGCATAAAGGCTATCACTTGGAGAGCTTTTGGACCTGTTTCCAACCTTTCTTGCATGTCTTCCCCACCACCTTCTTTGCCTTCTTCAAGAAACGCTTGAACTCCTTGGACTTGAGGTAAAGCTTCACCTCCCTGGCCTTCTCCTTCACCTTCCTCTCCAAGTCCCCCATGCCGACGAACAAAACAGATGGAGAACGAGAAAAGATAGGATCAGGTGGAGGGGCTCTCCGTCCCCTCTCCTCTTCCCTCCTCTTCTCGTCGTCCTCCTCTTTTTTTTTTTTCTTTCTCGTTCTCGAGGAGTTTATTACTCTATATATAGGAGGCTTTAGGTGATTCCCCACCTCTAGATTTCCATTCTCTACGGGTTGTTTGGTGTCTTTGTAACGCGTGTTGTAGTTGGATTGAATTGGAACAGGGTGTAAGCGGTCGCTTGGTCCAATCCACCAATCTAACCAGCTAAGTTACCGCCTAAAAAAGGCTCGTAGCCGTTGCAGGCAAAGCTTTCGCACGGGGATGCTGGTTAGGCCGCATACCATGCATCGAGATTATCCCTAAAATATTTCGTCTCTGTAACTTATTGCTAAGCAAAATGTAACCTTGTGAATCTCAAAATGTGGCTGATTGCTGGTGCTACATGACATCATCAAATTGTGAGCGTTGAGACTACGTGTCCTTGAAAACACGTGCATAATTGTCTCTATTCTGCTTGATAACTAATAGCTTTGCAATACATAAACTGTTGTTTCATTAATAAAATATTTAATTAAAAAATTTTAAATTTTAAAATTTATAAGTATAAATATATTTGAATATAAAATCTTATTTTAGATTTTCAAATAATTTAATTTTCTAAACCGATCATATTTAGTAGTTCATCTTCATTTTTCTTTCTTTTTTTTTTTTAGAATTAGACGTAGACATCCCAAATTTTATCATGCAGTATCTTAAGAAGAAAAGAGTATACAAACACTTTCTCTTCTCATAAGATAACCCAAATGAATGGAGGATTGAGATTCTCATGAAAAAATATACCATGATGATAAAATTGATGGATTGTATGAAGAATGCATCTAATAAAAAAATAGCTAAGCATCCTATTATATTTATTTTTTTATTAAAAAAAATTATCCTTCTCATCCATTATAATAGTATTTTTTTTCATCTAAATAATATTAGATTGGAGAAGAGAATTGAAATGTGTATAATGTATGTGTTACTTTTTTTAAAAAAAAAAAATTGAAGAGGGTGACCCCTGTAGCTTCATTATCTTATGAGTCTAGTTTTCCATACCCAATTCTAAAAATCCTCTCTTTTATGCGTAATGTTTAGGTCCAATTACCATCTTTAGTGGTAGCGGATGCAAGTTATTCTATCGTGATTTTTCCGTTCACCTCTCTCTCTCTCTCTCTCTCTCTCTCTCTCTCTCTCTCTCTCATACGCTATGAAATTATTAGTTAAACATTGATGAACTACGAGGCATGAAAATAACCATGATATCTGTACGATGCACTAAAAAAGCCCAGTGCTTTCTCAGAACGACAAATATCAAGCATTTAATGCAAGAAAATTTTTTTTTCATATCACGGATGGTTTAACTCTAGAAACATCATCACGATGATTGAGTGTTACATAAAATTAAAATAAAAAATATATATTTTTTAAAATATCACCATCTGATTTCATGCAAGAATCAATTCATTATGAAGCTACACCATCTATAGTATAAAAAATATTTCTTCTGATGTGATGATCTAATCCAGTGGCCCACATCCCATATTAAAAAAAAAAATTAGAAAAAAAAAAAAATTGATGGGGAAACCGAATCCTTCTCATATTTAGCCTATCCTGACATGAATCCTTCCTTTAAAGCCATCTACAACGAGCCCAACCTTCCTCCCTTTTCTTCCTCTCTTTTTCTCCTAAATCTCTTGCTTATGTCCACTGGAAATCGAAGTCAAGACATCGTCGCTGGCTAAGGTTCCAAACCCATCTCCCATCTCTCTTCTTGTTCTCCCCATGGCCTTAAGTCTCATGGCCAACCATCGAATTTACTGGAAATCAATCTCAAAAAGAAACTCTAATTTTTTTAATATTTTTTTCTTGATTCATGTTGTCCAGACTTCATCATCGATCGTCCATTGCAGCCCCACCATCGGCCATGCCCTACCACCTACTATGAACCCCCAACCATATTGCCGAACCATGATCGAAGCCAAAAAATGAAGAAAACCTTGAATCCCTTATTTTTTTTGCTCCTCTTCTTTGATTTCTCATTAATCAATCCTCGCTGATCATCCTCTACTTCACCGTCGACCATCTATTGCCGATCTTTCAGCCATGAACCAGCAAACTAGCATCCTCCTTGTTGAGCCAAGATAAAGAAGAAAAGGAGAGAAGAAAAAATATATAGAAAAAGAGAGAGAAGGAAGTTCTCTCTCATTTTTATTTATCACTATAAAAAATTAAAATTTTAATGATCAAAAAATTAGTTATAAAATAATAAAATTAATTATTAATTTATTTTACGATCGATCTAAATCGATTGCAAAAATCTTAGTTGCAAACTTTGCAATCGAATTAAATCGATCGTAAAACTTTTTGATCGATTTAGCAATCAAAAAATAAAATTTAATAATATTTTATTTTTTAAAATTGATTATAAAATCGATCGTTAAAATTGATCATAAAATCGATCGCTATATTTATTAAAATATTTTTTTATTAATAAATCAACCATTAATTATTTTTAATTTTTTAAAATTAATTTATCGATCATAAAATTGGTTGCTAATTTTTTTAAATTACTTTATCGATCATAAAATCGATTGCTAATTTTATAAAAAATATTTTTTATTAATAAAATTGATCGTAAAATTATTTGCTAATTATTTTTTATTTTTAATTAAATATTGATCATAAAATCAGTCATAATTTTTTTTATAATATTTTAATTTTCAAAATGAGTTGTAAAATCAGTCTCTAATTTTTATTTTATATATTTTTATTATATAATTTTTATTTTTTATATATTTTATTTTTATATTATTATTTAAAATAAAATTTGGTTGTGGATTAACGAAGGCTAATGTCGGTGACAATGGGAAGCGAGGCGGTAGTAGAGATTGGCGGTGGCTGGCGGCAAGGAGGAGGAGGGAAGAAGGTTGAGAAGAGGGGAGGGGGTCATTGCGGGCGGTAGGTCACTGTCTGCTCCCACGTACGCTCTTCATGCATGTCATTCACCCCATCCAAATCCGAGTGGCTCCTCATGGTCTTCCTAATACCATGCATCACTCCAGTTCGATTCACTCCCAGGTCGTCGATACCATCGATCCAGCACGAAGATGACACTAGGTGCACAAAGATCCTCAACCGAGCACCTAATAGCCTTCACCTTGTGCAGTGGTTGTTCAAAGCTAACCAGCCCGGTGGTATTCATATAGAAGCACCCTGCATAAATTAATTCCGCCGTAGTGGAACGAGAAATTCCACTTACTGGCTAATAAGTATGTGAGTTGGATATTAAACAGCTCGGGATTTTTTAAGAACAAAGAATTTTTTGATTTTATATAGAAAATTCTTGAATAAAAATGGAATGATCGCTATAATATGCATAATAAACGAAGAAAATCAACGGAAAATCACTTTCTTCAAAAGCGGAATAATCGAAAAGATTTTACATGATCATGTAATTCCTTCTCAATATCTTTATGATTTTTTTCGACAAAAGAATATTATTATGATGATATGATAAAATTATAATATCATCATAATTATATACGTGACCCAAAAAAAGTGTATATAAGACATCTTAAGTTTAAATGGTTTTTGCAGAATCTACGAAAATATCGCAATATTTTTGGAGACCCAAGAGAGGTTCGTCTCTGCTCCAATTTTAACTTGACCGATGATTGAAGTTTAGACAATAGATTTACCTACAGGGAAAAAAGTGCTTGATCTCCCACACATATCCAGTATAACTTGATGGTCGTCGGAGAATGCAAGCGACCCATCCCATACCTACCCCATGCAAAGTTCAAGTCGCTATCACGGCCCTAAGAATGCGCAAAAGAGGATACGAGGCAAAGCATAATAAATCATGATATATATTGAAATATTTTCGGTGACAAGATTTGGTACTAAATTTTGGAGAAAGGTTATTGCAATTGATGGTTAGCATAGCTGCAAGTTCTACATTAATGTCCTTTGATGCGCGGTTAGGGAAAAACATATCAAATTTGAAAAAAAAAAAAAAACATAAATTTTTATTTTGAAAGAATTAATTTAGAGAACATTAACAGATATTTGGTCAAAAGTCAAGAAAAAATATAAGTAAAATAAATTAAATCATATGAATTGGAACTTCTATATATCCTAAATAAAAACTTCAATTTATATGATATAAAATTTTGTTAAGCCATGAAATAATGAACTCTACCTAATTATCCTTTATTTTGTCTACAGAAAATCATGGATATCATTGTTTTTTCTTTTAGGTATTATCATGAATTATATATTAAGCTATGATAAAAATATTTTCATTCCATGTTAGAGACTTCTCATTTGCTCAAATATATATATATATATATATATATCACTTTTTTTTTCCCCCTCACTTCCTCAACAGCTAGCTAGACGTATTTAATCAGAAAGTGTTACTTACTCTTGCAGCAAAGATGGTTCCATTTTTTGAATCAAACAGCACAAACAAAAACTTTCCGCTGAAGTCCCTGATGACTTGATCAGGAGGGTAAGGTGCTCGGTCTCGTAAGATTTTGTATGCTTCGATAACAAGCATCGCTTCCGTTGTGTTCCGACCGAGGCCATAGCGTCGACGGAGCTCACCAAGGTTGTCGAAGGATCCAGCAAAGAGACAATATGTGTCGTCCATCACCACCATTGACCTAGTTGCAACACTTGAAAATATTGGATATCAAACAGCAAACTAAGAAACCGGCCGCCACCGAGAGAAGCTTCGACTTTGGAGAACTTGATCTCTCTAATCTAAATAATTAAAAGAAATTAAGGATTATTTTCTTTTTCTTTTTTTTTTTAGTTTTTAAAACTATTCCTTAAACCCCTAAGATATATCCCGCAATTTCGTTTTTCCCCTCCGTGATATGTGCATTGATAGATGTTTCCACCACGCACCAAAAATGGATCAAATTCATACTTTATTTGACATCCGTCTACTAGCATATAACTGAGGTCAATTGAGACCTAAATCATGCAATTTTGATCTTAGTGAACTTTGTTCTCGTGACAATCTACTAATTTAATTCACTTGCAATTTCCAAAGGATGCTGGTAGCGTAGCCTTCACATGTTGGCGAATAATATCCCAATCAAACTAAATTAACTGGCCGACTATTATAGGTCAAGGGAGCAAATTATCTTTATAAGAGAAATAATATTAATTAGAAAATTTCAAAACTCTTGTAAAATCTTTGTTGAGAAAGATGTAGTATAATTCGCAATAGTGTAGCCAGTATATATAAATAAACACAAATATAAGTTCTGGATCTTAATAAATATAATTTGCAAATTATCTTTATAAGAGAAATAATATTAATTAGAAAATTTCAAAACTCTTGTAAAATCAAAGATGTAGTATAATTCGTAATAGTGTAGCCAATATATATAAATAAACACAAATATAAGTTCTGGATCTTAATCCTTCTTTTCAATATCAAGTGGCTGCACCAACTCGGTAGCACTTCCTGAGCTCTTTATCATTGCAACCATTATGATATCATGATTTAATTAATTTAAATTTATTCTTATTTTTTAAGAGTGGTCCAGAAGTGTTTAAACCTCATATTACACTAATTTCACTAAGTGAAAAAAAGAAAAGAAAAAACCGGGCAAACAAAACCGACAACCAAAATGTCATTACCGATCTATTTATTATATTTCTTTTAACTTGATAAGATTTTGACAATACCTATATTTTCTTCTTTTCTTTTTTTTTTTTTATCTTTTTTATCGTAAGAATCAATGTGCTCAAATGTTATTGATTAATAACATCTTGCCTTTTTTGGCCTCTTCTAATTTCATCCGTAGGCTGTACATATCTCAAATTACGCAAATTTCTATTTTTATTTTTGGCCTTTTGGACACCGTTCAACTTGTCGGCTCGCATAATTAATTGCTGCGTCAAGGCAGGTGTTCGACATAGCTTTTGTTGGACGATTGCCACGTCTCTAACAAGTGGGCAAGATCAGAAAACGCCTACATCACTAGATGGATAGAATTACTCGAACAAAACATGTGATATAGCGAAAAAATATTGGCATGTGTTGGGGATAAATCCCGCTCCTGCCGAAGCCCGGCCCAACGCTCAGCTCAATGTAACCAGTAGCTGCTGAAGAGCTTCAGCGCCAGGCGCCAGGCCGAGCCCCTAACACGGCCGAACTGCCTAGAGGCCGAACTCCCCTGCACCAAGGTCCGGGCCGAACTGCCTAGAGGCCGAACTCCTTCGGACCGACCCCAGGCGAGCCCATGCAGCCGAACTCCTTCGGACCCCACGGCCGAACTCCTTCGGACCGACCCCAGGCGAGCCCATGCAGCCGAACTCCTTCGGACTCCCACGGCCGAACTCCTTCGGACCGACCCCAGGCGAGCCCATGCAGCCGAACTCCTTCGGACTCCCACGGCCGAACTCCTTCGGACCGACCCCAGGCGAGCCCATGCAGCCGAACTCCTTCGGACCCCACGGCCGAACTCCTTCGGACCGACCCCAGGCGAGCCCATGCAGCCGAACTCCTTCGGACTTCCCACGGCCGAACTCCTTCGGACCGACCCCAGGCGAGCCCATGCAGCCGAACTCCTTCGGACTTCCCACGGCCGAACTCCTTCGGACCGACCCTAGGCGACCGAACTCCTCAGCGAGCCCTGGCCGAACCAACTAGCAACTGAAGTCCTTCAACTGGCCAACCGAGCTTCTTCGGGCCTCTCAGCGGCCGAACTCTACAGACGGCCGACCCTTCAGCCAGACGAGCTCCCCCAGCTTCCCCCTCGGCCGAACTCTGTTACAAGTCCGAACTCCATTGGACGAACTGTCGCCTGCAGCGAAACCGGACGACGCCTTCCTCTCCGTACCGGACTCCATGCGGCCCACGGCTCGCCGGTATGGCTCCCACGACCTACCGGACGACGCCTTCCTCTCCGTACCGGACTCCATGCGGCCCACGGCTCGCCGGTATGGCTCCCACGATCTACCGGACGACGCCTACCTCTCCGTACCGGACTCCACGCGGCCCACGACTCGCCGGTATGGCTCCCACGATCTACCAGACGACGCCTTCCTCTCCGTACCGAAACTCCATGCTGCTCGACGACTCTCTGCCAGACGGCACAGCCGTCACCATCAACTAAGCTCCGCTATAAAAGGACCCCTCCCGACATACTAAGGCTAAGCTCTCTGAACTCTCGACTCTCTAAGCTCTCCTCCACATCTCTAAGCTCCGGAACTCATTCCGAGCACTCCATTACTGTTGGTCGGAAACTAACTTGACCGTCGGAGGGTCCTGCCGGAGCCACCACCCCACCGGTTCCGGACGGGACTTCGTTTTGCAGGTCCCCGGCGGCGCCCAGCGGCCTCGATTGCGGCGACCTCCGGCGGCGACGGATTTCTGCACCAACAGATTGGCGCCGTCTGTGGGAACCGAAGGGACTGAACCTTCGAGGTTCCCTTGTTCTTAAAGGAGTGCTCGGCGACGATTTTCCTCCCCTGCTCCGGATCTCTCTTCTCCCTCTTCAGAATTCCTTCTCTGGAAAGAGGAAATGCCCCCCAGAAGGGCTTCGACGCGGCGCTCGACGGCTTCCGCGGCTCGATCCCCTCCGAGTCCGTCTGTCCCTGCTCCGGCCCCGGTGACTCAGCCCCCGTCTATAAGCCGCAGGTGGATACGGAGCAGTTCAACCAGCTCATCCAGCACGTTCGCGGTCTCACGGAGGCGGTGCAGGCGGTGCTGCACCGACAAGTCCCAGTGCCAGCCCGACCGGCGCGGGACTCTCCGAAGTCGGATGATCCAGTCCAAGAGCGACCGGCCTGGGCAGCCCGACCTCCGATACCCGGATTGGAGAGGCGGAGGAGGGAGAGCCCTTCGTTCGGATCATGGATCGACCAAGGGTGAAGCCTCGCGCCCATCTCACCAGAAAGCCTTGGAGATCAGAGACCGGTGAGGACCTGCTGGGCCAAAGGCTCTTGGAAATGAACCGGCGAATTGAAGAACTTCGTCCCCCCTCGCGTGGTGATGACGTTTGTGCAGACCCTCCTTTCTCGCAGAAAATCATGCAAGAACCTGTTCCACCGACCTTCGAGCTCCCTCAACTGGAAAGCTACGATGGAACTTCTGATCCGGTTGATCACCTGGGGGCCTTCCGGGCCATGATGCTGCTTCACGGCGCTTCAGATGCCGTGCTGTGCCGAGCCTTCCCGTCTACCTTAAAGGGAGCAGCGAGGAACTGGTACTCGGCGTTGAAGCCCAACACGATCTTCTCTTTCGACCAGATGAGCAGTCGGTTCGCGGCCCACTTCATCAGCAGCCGACGACCGAGCCGAGGTTCAGATTCCCTGATGAGCGTCAAGCAGAAGCAAGGGGAATCCATCCGGACTTACGTCACTCGATTCAACGCCGCGGCATTGGAAGTCCGGGACCTGGACCAGTCTGTCGCGATGGCCGCACTTAAGGGCGGCCTTCAGAAAAATAGCTTGCTGTTCTCTCTGGAAAAAAGGTATCCCAGGGACTTCGCCGACCTGCTGGCTCGAGCCGAGAGATATGCCCGTGCGGAAGAAGCCTTCAAATTGAAAGATGAGGAGCTCGTCAGAAAGGACCGGCTGGCGGACGAGGAAGAGCTGGGTGAAGCTCGGCTGCACTCGCAGACCCCCTACGAAAGCAGGCGGGCCCGAACTCCTCGAACTCGCCCTGATAAGGAGGCGCGAAGGAGTCCACTTCCCGGAAGGTTCCGCCGCTATGCCCCCCTCAACGCTCCTCGAACCCAGATTCTCACCGAAGTAAAACACCAGCTGCCAAGACCGGAAGGATTACGATCTCCCCCAAACAAGCGCGATCGAAATAAGTACTGCCTCTACCATCACGACCACGGCCACGACACGGAGGGATGCATCCAGCTCCGAGACGAAATTGAGGAGCTCGTCAGAACGGGTCGGCTGGGTAAATTCCTCCGGTACCGGCCTGAAGCAGAAAAAGATCGGCTAAGGGCGCTGCCGTAGCCAGACTACAAGAAGGTCGGCCACCTTACGGCGTCATTCACATGGCCCCTGGAAAGATCTCGGTGCATCAGCGATTCGCCATCTCCCAGCAACAAGAGCTTGCACCAAATTGAGGAGTTCAGCATGAGGAGGTCGTCCACCCCGGAACTTATTGCCGAAGAAATGCGGAGGAATCAGCCTTAGGGAGGAGCCCAATCGCCCCTAAGAGAGAAACGGAGAGCAGAAGTTCCCCCGCTGAAGCGGAATGAAGTTCGGCGCGAGGAAGGCCGAACCCACCTATGAGCCCGTCAGCGAGGAAGCTCCGACAAAGAAGTATGAAGTCCTCCCGCGGAAGCTTCCGCGGGAAAGTGGAACGAAGTTCGGCGCAAGTAAGGCCGAACTCACGCTCCAGAATGTCCCCCAAAGGAACCGCCTACAAAGTGTTCACTGGAGGCGGAATGAAGTTCGGGCGAGAAAAGCCGGGCTCACCCCAAAGCTCGGCATCAAGGTAAAATGAAGCTCGGTGGAAAGCCGAACTCCTCAACTCAACCTCCAAAATAAAGTTCGGCGCTGGCAAGGACGGAACGAAGCCCCCCTCCCGGAAGGTTCCGCAACTACGACCCGCTCCTCTAACTCGAATTCTCGGCAAAGTTAAGAGCCAACCGCCAAGACCTGAAGGACTACGGCCTCTCCAAACATGTGCGATCAAGGAGAAGATCGGCTATAGGCACTGCCGTAACTGGAAAAGACAAGAAGGTTGGCCGTCCCGCGGCGTCATCAACGCCACCCCGGGGAGGAGCTAGGAGCTAGCTACATCGGTGATTGTCATCCCCAACGACAAAGTCAAGAGAAGCATGGTCCAAATTATGAAGGCCGGCAGGAGATAGAGGAGGTCGTCTGGACGGGACTTGCTGCTCGAGGGAGCTCCGAGGAACAACACCCCGTCGACCCCTCAAACGAGAGCGCGCTGT
>QRFJ01000164.1:1276095-1399208 GCA_006176705.1 Cocos nucifera | reverse complement strand
CCACGACTTCCCTTCGGTAAAATTCTCCCCTCCGCTAATATTTTCTGGATGCGAAAACTGTGCGATGACAGAAGAGCAGCAGTCAATAATCGCCGCGTTAGGAACAGGAGGAGAACCTCGTCCTAACGCGAGCGACAAGCTCGGCCGTAAGAGATAAGATCTCTCCCGAGCGATCGTTGACAACCTCGGCTAGAGATAGATCTCTCCCGAGCGACCGAAACAACTCGGTTAGGAACAGGAGGAAACCTCGTCCTAACACGAGCACCAACCTCGGCTAGAGATAAGATCTCTCCGAGCGACCGTTGACAACCTCGGCTAGAGATAAGATCTCTCCGAGCGACGAAACAACCTCGGTTAGGAACAGGAGGAGAACCTCATCCTAACACGAGCACCAACCTCGGCTAGAGATAAGATCTCTCCCGAGCGACGTTGACCAACCTCGCTAGAGATAAGATCTCTCCGAGCGACCGAAACAATCTCGGTTAGGAACAGGAGGAGAACCTCGTCCTAACACGAGCACCAACCTCGGCTAGAGATAAGATCTCTCCCGAGCGACCGTTGACAACCTCGGCTAGAGATAAGATCTCTCCCGAGCGACCGAACACAACTCGGTTAGGAACGGAGGAGAACCTCGTCCTAACACGAGCACCAACTCGGCTAGAGATAAGATCTCTCCGAGCGACCGTTGACAACCTCGGCTAGAAGATAAGATCTCTCCCGAGCGACCGAAACAATCTCGGTTTAGAACAGGGGAGAACCTCGCCCTAACACGAGCACCAACCTCGGCTAGAGATAAGATCTCTCCCGAGCGACCGTTGACAACCTCGGCGAAACAATCTCGGTTAGGAAAAGGAGGAGAACCTCGTCCTAACCCGAGCGCCGCACCTCGGCTGCAGGAGATAAGATCTCCCCTGAGAGAAGCTCGGCCGTAGGAGATAAATCTCCCCGAGCGCGCACTTCAACCTCGGCTGCAAGATAGGAGGTCTCCCTCGAGTCGACTTCAACTGACGAAGATATAGTCGCCCCGAGGAGCTCAATCGACTTCGACAGAGAGAGGCGAATCTTACTTCGGCTTCAACGTCAGCTTCATCGACTTTAGCCGGAAACGAGTTCCATTCCAATTCCAAACATCGACTGAAGATGAGGCTCCCCCAAGCCTCAAGCCTCAACCGGGCAGATGGCATGTCGACTCACAATCACATTGTGGTCTTCTGGAATGTAGAAATAGTATCCTAATGACTCTTTAGGATATCCTATGAATCGAGCTCTAAAGGACCTAAACTCTAACTTGTCCGCTTGTTGTCTTTTGACATGAGCCGGACAACCCCAAATTCTGAGATGACTCAGACTTGGTTTCTTACCGTGCCATATCTCATACGGTGTGGTAGGAACGGTTTTAGAGGGAACCCTATTCAGTAGATAGATTGAAGTTAACAATGAGTGTCCCCAAAGAAAATCAGGGAGGTCTGTGAAGCTCATCATGGATCGAACCATATCCAATAGAGTCCGATTTCTCCATTCTGAAACCCCGTTGAGTTGAGGTGTTCCTGGTGGAGTCCATTGAGAGACTATGCCATTTTCCTTAAGATAGTCTAGGAATTCCCGGCTAAGGTATTCACCTCCTCGATCTGATCGAAGAACCTTAATGGGTTTTCCAGTTTGTTTTTCTACTTCATGTCTGAATTCTTTGAACTTTTCAAAAGCTTCAGACTTGTGTCTCATAAGATACACATACCCATACCTAGACAGATCATCGGTAAAGGTAATGAAGTAGACAAAATTGCCTCTAGCCGGCACATCAAATGGGCCGCACACATCAGTATGTACTAGGGCAAGGAGATCTGTGGCCCTCTCCCCATGTCCAACAAAAGGGAGTTTAGTCATTTTGCCTTGAAGACAAGATTCACAAGTTGGATATGACTCAAAAGTCAATGGACTCAATAGCCCATTTTTCTCCAATTTGTTAATCCTATCTTCTGCTATATGACCTAATCTCAGGTGCCATAGATATCTGTCATTTGGACTATCCCTAGGTCGTTTGGCATTCACATTTTGCTCGATAGTTAAAATAGGTACATCAATATGTAGCTGATAAAGACCATTAATAAGGAAACCATTTGCAATTTTATTTCTTTCATAAAGAATGTTACAATGGTCCTTAAAGAAGGTGAATCACATAACCTTCTTGTGCTAAGCATGAAACAGAAATCAAATTCCTGCTAGCTGCAGGCACATAATAACAGTCTTTTAAAACTAAGTCTAAACCAGATGGTAATCGAAGAGGGTATGTTCCCACGGCTACTGCAGCAACTCTTGCTCCATTACCGATGCGTAGGATCATGTCTCCATCCCTCAGCCTCCTGCTATCCTCAAGACCCTGCATAGAAGTGCACAGATGAGCACTAGAACCAGAGTCAAGCACCCAACTGGATGCAGAAGAAACCGTAAGGTTAGACTCAATAACGAGCATACCTCCAGAAGGACCTTCCTTCTTGTTCTTCAGGGTGGCCAGGTAAGTAGGGCAGTTCCGCTTTCCAATGGCCGTCGCTGTTGCAATGGAAACACTTTCCTTTGACATCGGCCTTCTTCTTCGGTTCTGCCTTCTTCTTCTTTGATCCTTCCACCTTTTGCTTTTTCACAGACTTCTTTTTCTTTCCATAAGACTTTCTTTTGGAAGAAGTCCGTTCCATAGCAAGAACTGAGCCTTTAGAACCTTTCATAGAAAGCTCAGCGGTAACCAGCATATTCATTAACTTCGGCCAAGGAATTTTGAAGTTTATGCATGTGGTAATTCATGATGAATTGCCCATATGCATCAGTCAAGGATTGCAGAATAATATCGTTCTGCAGATCCAAGTCCAACTTCACACCGAGCTTCTCAAGCTCTTCCATGTCCTTGATCATTGTCAGACAGTGATCTTGGACTGACTGCCCATCACGCATCTTAGCCTTAAAAAGTCATTTCGTGACTTGATATTTGGCTGCGCGACTCTGTTCACCAAACATCTCCTGCAGGTGAGCCAACATTTGGCGAGCAGTCCCGATATCTTCATGTTGGCGCTGGAGCTCATCAGACATCGAGCCCAACATGTAATATCTGGCCTTATTATCTTCGTCAATCCATTTTTCCAGAGACGCTCTCTGTTCAATGGATGGACGAGCTGGTAAGGTGGGAGGGTCCTGGTCCAAAACATGTGTTAACTTCTCTGAACCCAAAATAATTTTGTAGTTCCTGAGCCAATCTTTATAATTGGGTCCAGTCAGTCTATGTGTGTCCAGGATACGTGCCAATGGGTTGGACGCAGACATTTTCCTGTAGAGAGTCAAAGATTCTAGTTAGATACTGTAATTTTGACTTGACCAATTTGTTTAGGGATTTTATTTTTAAATAAATTAGCTCCCACTATTTTCTCGGATCCCTACACTCCCTCTGTAGAGATGCGAAAATCTCCATGATTAATGATTTCTAGTGGGTGGTGCGGTCTCACCAACTGACTCATCACCTCACCTAACAGTTATTGGTGATGGGTTAGCCAATGAGTGAACAACTCTTGTTCAATGATTCTCTAATCATGGTGCACCCAAACTTGGTCTCTAATTCATGAATCTCACCGTATCCGGAATATTGATCCACTCCTTAGTTAAGTCAGACCCACCATTTGCATAGACTGGGTTCCTAATTGAGTCTCTCACCGTATCCGGAATATTGAGCCCAACTCATCCTCCAGCCCATAGCATCCAATGCCTAATAGACATGGTTGCATCTTTCCCGGTGCAACTGAGCCACTGTATCCAGCCGAGAACAATCAACCCCGGGAAGGGCCCGCACATCTACAATGGTGGAAGACCTCAGACTTAATCTTTTCTTAGGGAGAATTGATTCAGGTCTCATTAAACTAGACTTGGCTTAGTCATAACAATTATGACTAACCTAGTGGCATGGGTTAGCTCGGATTATTGACCACCTCAGATCAGAACTGTGTCAACAGATATGGCCAGGTAAGTGAGATCCGGTGGAAGGAATATGCCATTAACTCGCACAAGAACGCATTCAGGTCGAGTAGCTTCCAATTAAAAACCAGTCGGTCGTCTGTGCCAAACTTACCTTAGACACCAAATTGTTGAGTCAGAACCAATTGGGTTAGCCTACAATCCAGACTCTAACCTCTGAGCCTAATTAGGTCTTGCTTGATCGTGACTCGATCTTGACCCAGACTTAATCCTATTAGGCTGGTCAATTTAAGCATTGTTGATCCCATCTAACCAACTCTTGATTCGGTTTGATCAACCGCTTAGACCTAATTGAGCTACCCAAGCCCGAACCCAGTATTATGAATATGTCTTAGATCTGAAAATTCTCAATTTTAGACCTAATTAATATTCCATAAACTTAATTCTTAATTAAGTTGGGTTCATAAACAAAATATGCACAATAAATCCTAGGGTTTCAGGATCTAGGGTTTTGCAGAAAGTAAGTTTTGGGTTTCTGATTAAGGACGAACACGCAGCACCCCTACACGTCATAAGAACACCCCATCGAATGGGAAGAGAGGGCCTTTAAACCCTTCTTCGTTCTTATGACCGGACGGCCAAGAGGAACGCCTTAATCAGGAACATGTAAATACTACAAAACAGTTATTAGATCTATATCATATATCTCATATATAAATTTAGATCTAATCAAGGCATATTTTGCATACATCTCATGTATCATAATCATGCATGTTTTCAGATCTAAATTATCTCATAATAATCTAAAAAATTAGATTTAAATTGATCTAATCAAAATAAATTCTAATCTAGACAATTATGTAGAACTATTCTACAACTAGTCTAGACATGCATCAATCATATCTCATATGATATTTAAAATTAAATAATTTTTATTTGCTATTTATCAGATGTTATTATAACACTTATAATATCAGAAAAATAGTAAATAAGAAGATCTAAAATATGATTTAATCAGATTAAATCAAAGACATGCAAAACTATTCTATAGAACTATTCTATTCTAGAACTAGTCATGCATATCTTCATGTTCTTAGATCCAAATCATTTAATTTTAATTTTTTCTGATTTTAGATCTGATCACATCTCATGTGACATCTGAAATCACTTTATTTTCTAATTAAAATAAAATTAAAATCAGATCTAAATAATTTAGAACCATGGCTCTGATACCAGTTGAAGGGAAATCCTGATTTCCCGGTCCAGGTTCGTCCAGATCTGATCAGATCAAGAGATATATTTCAAAAATTTTCTCTTGATCTCAATCAGATCTTGATATATTTCAGATCTGATTCTTATTATTTTAATAAATAAAATAAAATAAGATAAATTAAATCAAATTTAATTTACCTGATTTGGGTAATCCTATTACCCTGTAGATGATCCTGATTGCAGCGGAAGGTTCTGGATCTAGCCACGCAAGCGCCTGGCCTCTACCGGTATCCACTTGGGTTGGATCTGGAGATCCTCTTCTTCTCTATCACACCTCCAAAAATTAGATCTGGATCTGATCTGGAGGATCTTCAAAACTCTTTTGAAGATCTGCAGTCGTCCTTTTGCAGCAGCGCAGCCTTCTTGCTTTTGATCGCCTTTTCTTGATCTGAATCGCACCAACCTAAGTCCAAAACACCTTTTGGACGTGGAGAGCAAGGGGAGAAGAAGCTATGGCATGGAGAAGGAGGGGAGAGGCAGCCTTGGGGCGTGGGGTTTCTCAATTGCATTCACTTAATTAGGGTTGGGCGCAGGGTCTTATTTATAGACCTCTTGTGATCCAACTCCTCTTCCTCTCAACCAATCACAACCCTTTGTGAAATCAGATCTAAATCTGATTGGTTGGAATAGAGACCCCTGGATTCCTCCTTAGAGGGCGCCTAAGACCAGTCAAACTTGGATTCTTAGTAGAACTCTGATTGGAATCCAAAAGGGAGGTGGAGTCCTTGTCCAACAAGGACTCCTAGGCGCCTCCTACTTGGGCTCACGCCACCCTTGGCGTGCGCCCTTCTCCTTGCCAGGTTCTGGCAGGGGGACAGGCCCCCACCAGCTCTCCAATAGGTGCATGACATGTGGTCAAAAGTCAAAGGGTCAATGGTCAACATTTGACCAGTCAAAGGTAGACTTTTGACCAAAGTCAAAGAACAAGAAATGGCAGGTGACCAAAAATGGCAGGTAATGTCTTACAAAATAAGACAACCTATTCTGACTTGGACAACCTCCAGTCAGACCATATGAAGGCCTCTGATTGAGCACAAACTCCTTTGGCTCAGTCAGGACAACTTATTTATGATAGTAAAAGAAGAACGTTAGGTTCAATCGAGTGCTAGCACGATTTCCTTGAACCTAATTGAATCTCATTCAGATCAATTGAACTAGATCAGTTCAATTGATGATCACCAGATTCAAACCCTTGTTTGTGTGACCCAGTTAGGTTCAGTTCTGTATGGTAATGGGATATGTCATGATCTCTATCATCGACATCATCGAAACTCCTTTCGATGGATCAGAACTCTTCTGATTCGAACAGCTAGAATGATCGATCATCTAAATCATTCTAATTGCTCCCAAAATCCACCAGTGACACCTAGCAGTATATGGTGGCAACCCATCAGAGCTGAATGCGAACCTCTTGGTGCAGCTACCTGTGTGATTCAGTTCTTCTATCTTGAGCCCCGATCAGATTAGGGTTAAGGTGAACTCGTCAAACCCTAGTCTCTGTCATATGATGTAATCATTCGATTCGAGTCCAATGTGAAAATCTAAATAGAAACTCTTTCTATTATTTCACTCTGCCATGGCCATGGGCTTTCTGGACTTGATTCTCATGATTATCATAGGGCTGCTCCTCTACCACCGAGGTAGATAGATTCCATCTTGATGCAATCCAGTTCCTACAATGAACATGCTATAGCCAACATACACCTCAGGGTTCCATATGGCTAGGAGACCGAGTAATGGTGTAGTCAAACTATAACACCCTCAAGGTGAACTGCCGATGCATCCTCAGGTCAAAGAACCAGACACACTACTGCAGCATCGAGTCAGTCATTGACGAGAAGGTAGACTTCCTAATGACTACTCGAGGTGGTCACGCTCAGTGCCCTCGTTCTCTAACGAGTACCTGTACTCTCGCTCCGGTGTCTCCACACCATAGACTCAAGACTCATCTACTAAAGAGAAGCGATCATACACCAACCTTCCGGATCAATCACCATCCTCGTGATGATCCTATGATCGGGAGCTGTTTATTAGTTAATAATGATTATTCATGTCTTAAATTTTCAACTCTTGAAAATATGAATTATCATTACCATTAACTCAAAGGATGTATCACAGACACTAAATACATAGGTGTGATAGAAAATAACCCATTTCATTAATTATAGTCAAAATTACAATTTTGCCCCTAGAAGTGTACTACAAGTGTTAGCCAATTCTGGCTTCTAGGGCACATATATCTAACACTATTTTAAGGACTAATCGATAAATTTTCTCTTTATCAAAGCTAAATAGCCCTAAGAACTTCATCACAACTATAGAGTTCATTAGAAGATGTAAACTTATCATGAAAAATATGTCAAAAATATATTTTATTAATTAATAAATTAATTATAATTATAATATAGCTTAATCACCCACATGCTGATGATTGGCTTGGGGACACATTTGCCAGCACAGACCTAGATACTCTTGATTATGAACTTTTCTATTTTGTAGCCATCTTTCAAGAGATATGCTGAGTTGGGAGGAAGAAGAAATTTTTCGTAAACATAAAAGACTTAGTTTTTTATTTTTATTTTTGATTTTTATTCTAGGTTTCTTGACTCTAATCTTAGATAACTTATTCTTATCAACTTGTTTTAGTTGATTAAGAAATCATTCTTCTGGTTCAGAATAGGATTTAAGTATTATATTTTGACCATTTACTTGGGTAGTTAATCTTTCTTGAGAGACGGTAAATGGTCTAATCAGAGTTAAAAGAGGGTTTCCCAATATAACTCATTGTTTTAGATTCTTAACCATTAGAAGTGAGGTTAAAATATGAATTTTTCCATACAAACTAGGACCTCATGAATTTTATGGTTTACCCTAAGATTTCCTCTATTAGCGGTTTGAATCTTATGTGTCGATTTTTCAAAATATCTAGATGGGACTAAATCTTCTCTGATACAATTTATATCGATATCGAAGTCTATAAGAGCTGTGTGTTTGAACTTATATTCTCCTTTAAATTAGAATAAAATCTCACAAAACTATTTTTGTTTAATATATTTCTCCATAGATCCTATGAAATTATTCAAAGTGTTTTCAATCATAAGGGTCTTTCCTTTTGATTGATTTAAAGGTTTTGAGATCTGTTCGAAATCTTGATTTTGTTCTACCTCAATAGAACTATTTTCTAGAAATTAAACTCTTTATTTGAAAGAGATAATATCAGACTTAATTAGGACTTGTTCCCTAAGCAAATACACAAGATTGACTTTTTTATTTTTCTGCTTGGTATCTCTAAGTCTTCGAAATACCACATCAAGATTATAAAATTCTTTAGATTTTTGAAGAGTTGGTTTAATCTTTTATCCTCTGATTAGTGCAAAAAACTTTGGGATTTAGATTTCTTTTTCCTCTGGACTTAGAGAATCAATCATATCCAAAATAAATTGCTCTTCATTAGATAATACTAGAATTTCATCCGAACTTGAATCAATATGATCATATTCGCAACATGAACAGTATTTATTAGTATTATCTAATTTTTCTTCTGAGTCATTGTTTAGACTGCTGACAAGGTCATTGAGTTTTTTTTCTGATCTCTTCCAAGATGTTTTCTTCAAATATCTCTCAGATTTTTCTTTTGATATCCTTAGAATAATATCTGCTTGCATAATGTCCCTCTTTATTATATTTGTAACAAATGGGAGGCTCAGATTTTGTTAATATTTTAGATTTTCTTTTACCCTTATTAGGCTTAGGATCAGATCTTTCAGATTTCATCCTTGATTTAGAAATCTTCTGAGATTTTCTTCCAAAATATTTTTTCTTATCTTCTTTAGATGGTTTTCGTCTCTTCTGATAAGATGTCTAGTTGAAATCCAAACTGTTGACAGAAATCACCTAGTTCTTTCTTCCCAAGTAATCTCCATTTCTTTAATTGATCTCTAATTTTTAGATCATTATAGAGTTCAGATCCTACCAGTTGGATTTTTTAGGATATTTTTTTCATATCTAAATGATTATAATTTATAGTACCACCTCCTTCTTGCCTTAAACGGGTTCTTACTTTTTCAGCAAACAAGGATGGTAAACTAGAAATATACTTTTTTTTCCAAAACTCCTAGGTTGGGTCTGGAAGTTGATGCAGCTTAGAAAGGAAGATATCCTTATACCATCTAAAATCAGACATTATTTTACATCAGAGATTTATAAGTTGTTCCCTAATCTTTTCATAGGTATCAGCATAATCACCCATAAAGTAATATATAATATTTAAGACAAGGGTCATCAAAGCATTAGAAGGATGATTAGGGTAGAAATTACCTTCATGATCTCTTTTAACAAAATTAAGAATTTCTTATTTCTGATAATCATTATGGTAATTGTCCCACCATCCTCTTAATTATCCTGAGAAATCCAAAGTAATCATCATAACAATCTGCTTCTCAGAATTTCCATGGACTTTACAGGCATTAGAGTACATCATTATTACACATGATAATAATTTGGTATTCTGAAAGTCCATCAATATTCCATTCGACTAGGCTTCTACCATCGAATTGGAAAGCAGTTATAGTATCAGGTGTTTTCTCAAACTGCAAATCCACATAAGTGGGTCTAGGATAATAGTTTTTAATCCTAGAGGCTAGCAATAATGGTTTAGAGGTCTATTTAACCTCATAAATACCCTTAGTTTTTTTGGGATATTATAAACTAATTCATCATAATCGTCAGATTTTTCTGATATTTCCTTATCAAATTTTTCTAATGAATAACCTTTCGCATCTTTGGAGAATGGTGGATCTCCATAGGATTCATATTCATCAGAAAGCTCTTCAGACAAATGGTTTATTGCATCCTTGAGCTTTAAAGAAATCATTTGCTCTTGAGATAGATGGTTTATAGAATCCTTGAGTTTAAGGAAAATCATTTTATTAGAAAGTTGGGTCATGAATTCCTCTGTAAAGGATGGTCCTAGCTTTGCACCAAAGTCCAGCTCATGAGAATTAAACATAGGGGGAGTAGATTTAAAAGAATTAGAGGAGGATGCCTCATTATTTTGTGGTATTTAAACTTGCTTAATTTGGGGTAGTCTCTTAGTTACCTTTTTAGATTCCTCTTTAACTTCTTCTTTTTGTTCTAAGAGGAGATTTTCAATTCTTTCAGTCTACTTTCCTATGGTATTGAGGACAATATTTGTATAATTTTATTGCTCCACAAGTTGTCGTAAGTGTTCTACTCTAGGAATTTCATGGACTCCTTGATCAATTTTTTTCAAAGGAGCAGCTTGTATTCATTGATCTACCATAATAGGTTCAAAAGGAGGATGGACAGATTGAATCTCTGGCCCTCTAAGAGTTTTCCAAGTTTTAGAAATTATTTTGAGTGCAGCAACTTGAAGCTCAGGTCTAACATCTTCAAGGCCCTCGATATAATGATTATCATACCATTCGAAGAAAGGGATTATCCTCTCTTTGGCACTCATTTATTTTTTCCTAACACCCATAATAAAATCTCTTTGATCTGGATTATAAGTTTCAAAGAACCATTCCCTTCTATCTCTATTTTGAATTCCATAAAAATCTTTCCACATAATTCTTCTCTCAGGTTGGAACTTAACGGTTTCTATGACATTTAATTCTAGATTAGAACTAGAAGGTTCATATGTTGCAAAGACCACATTAGAGACTTTAGGAGATTCTTGGAGTGAAGTTGGGATGTTTGAAGTAGAAAATCTTCTGTCTAATGTAATTCTTCTACTGCTCGAGAAGAATATCTCTATACTTCCAATCGGTAATTCAATTATCTTTTCTGCCTAAGTTTTTGCCGAATTCTTGGGCTCAACGACTTGTTCTAGAATCCATTTTTCAGGTAAAACAACTTCATCCCACTTTAAGGTCTTATGGGTTAAAAAGTTATTTTTTCGGTTTGCTATGAATAGAGTAGTTAACCCTTTGGCAGATATAAGCTTAGCCCTTGGACTCATAGTGGTCATGGCCTTATAGTAGATTCTAGTAGTAACCACAACATTTTCTGACCCTGGTTTCATTTCTAAGCTAGAAGTTTGTAAATTAAGAGTGAGGGAATCTACAATATTTGGATCTGCTAATAAGACAGAGAAATCAAGTCCAACATTAAAGAATACTAGTCCATCCGTCAGACTAGCCTCAATAAGTCCTAAAAGTGAGTCTGTAAATCTTAAGTTTCGGCCATCTCTAAGGCAACTAAGAATAGAGATATCAAGTCCTTTTCTAGTTAAAGATTTTATAGCTCCCTGGACAAACCCTAAATGTAAGAACTTGTATACAGATGGGATTTCTTTTAAATCTTCCTTACTCAAGAGTTGAATTGTCAATTGAGATAGTTTTTTTCAAAAGTTTTTATATAATGATTACTTTTAAAAGGAAAACATGGTTTATAATATATTTCACTAATAGGTATTTTAGGTTTTTTTTAATTATTTAAACTATTTTCTATTTTTTCAAAATCTATAGAGGACATATTTTTTATAGACATTGTCCTGATACAATGAACATCCTCAATGTTCTCAGTCCTAATAAAGCTCTTTGTAAGAGATTTGATGACACCGGCCATGTCTTAAACCCAATCCAATCCAAAAGGATCCGCCCAACGAAAATCCTTCAAATGCCTTCCTCGGCTAACACGGATGTGAAATGGGCATTCAACTGATCGGTGCCTTGGAACAAAGCTAGATACCACCTCTTCCCCCTCCAAAAAGCTATACTTGGCTCTGAATTATTTTCCAATGAGTCCTTCTACATGAAGCATCTCTTGAAAATTAATTCCCTTATTTCTATGTGTCATGATAAATTGAATAGGCCTGATATTATCTGAATGGGTATGAGATCTAAAATTTATTATCGTCCATAACGTTCCAGGCATCACCTAGCTCTGATACCAATTTGTAGACCCATGATATCACTCGAACGCCAATCATCCTTGACATCATAAGCATCGATACCATATTGTGGAAGCTCATGATCCTTAGCATGGACCTGAAGGAACCTATAACGTTCTCTACGGATAGCAAACCACCGACCCTCCACCTGGATCTGTGATGGGGCGCCTCCCTCCTTGGGCTTGAGAGAGATGCCCCCTTCTCTAGGGCTTCTTCAAGAACTCTGGGGCGACAAGTCTAGAGATAAGAGAAGAAGAGAGAATTGAGGGAGAAAAGATCTATATTCCACAGCATTCACGGCATAATAAACACTAATATAAGCTATGTATTTATACATAGCCATTAGGCCCGACCAAAAAACTTTCTGGTTAATCCAATACATGAAAACACTCACCGAGCCCATGTACACCCATGTCTTCCATGCTCTCATCTTTTGGATCTAAATCCAATCCATATATGAGTTAGCCCCCTTAAGACCTCTCAAACCAGGCCTTAAGATCCCTAAGATCAACCCAGACCCTAGCCTAAAATAGACCCTCTGATAACTCTGCCCACGCACTTAGCCGGCTCAGTCTCAGCACTGAGCTGGCTAAGTTCCACTGGGTCGGCTAAATTTAAAACTCAGCTAGCCCAGTTTTATGCCGTGCCTATAGTCCCGAAACTTGACCTTTCTATTTTGCCTGTGCTCTGAGACTTAGCCAATCCAATTTTGGACCGAGCCGACTAACCTATAGAAAATATTCTTTCTGTAGTCTTGATTCTTTGACTTTGGTTTCTTGCTTCACCTTATGTCTCAGATCTCCGAAGCACCAACTAAGCTCCTGAAATCTCCGAAGCCAACACCTGGACTCCTCTCATGTCCTCTCAAGGCTTAGGAGCACCATAAATCCTTATAATCTCCATCTTGGTGCTCCCAAGCCTTGGCAAACCCCTTAGCAATGCCCTCCTACACGATCATACTATCCCTATGCATTCGACAACACCTATGCAAACATCACCTCCGTCAATCCTCTTCAGCTATTGTAAACCTTTGAGACCTTTGGGATGACCGCCTCCACCACTGAAGATTTTGGCTTGCACCTCTGCACCATCCTAAAATTGTAGGATCCCTTCTACTTAGAAGCTACATCACCTTTTCTAAACTTTCTTGGAGAACCTACAACATTCCTATATCGGCACTCACTACAAATCCTGACATGGTCTCCTCAGAACTATGTCTATCCTCCTGCACATGCTGCTCCACTTGAAACTGTGCATCACCGATGCTGGTGCTAGGATATTGATCCTTCCGCACCCCTCTGCTTTGAACTCATGTCAAATTCCTCTCCAATTATGAAGCCACCTCTCCAGAGCTCCACCTATATCCAAAGTCCACTTGATGCCACAAAAGCTGACTCTATCACTGAGTCCCTCGAGGCCAACCACTCAATGCTACACTGCTGAGCCTGCTGTTGCACCTCGAACACTGTCGCTGTTCCTTTGAACCCTCTGTGCTCTGCGGACCCCTTCAAAGCCATCTCGAATACCTCCACAATCCACAGGCACCTTCGAAATCTAAGAGCTCATGCAACTCTTCTGAATCTAATGACTAAATCCTAAAAAATTTCATCCTAGTCCTTCTCTTCTATCCCTACACTAGCCATCGCTTCAATTGCACCCAAAGAACCATCCTCCACTTAAATCATGACTCTTCCTAAGGCTCCTGCAAAAGAAACCTGATCCATGATACTTCTGGTTGCCTGAGACCTCCTAGCACTCCCTGAGACTCCCTGACTCTTCTTGAGACCTACATCCGATCTTTCTAAGATACCAATGACATTCTCTATTGAGATACACTCCTCAGCTTCTATATCGCCATGTTGGAAATATGCACTCTTCCTGAAGGGAAATCCTGATTTCCCGGTCCAGGTTCGTCCAGATCTGATTAGATCAAAAGATACATTTCAAAAATTTTCTCTTGATCTCAATCAGATCTTGATATATTTCAGATCTGATTCTTATTATTTTAATAAATAAAATAAAATAAGATAAATTAAATCAAATTTAATTTACCTGATCTGGGTAATCCTATTACCCTGTTGATGATCCTGTTTGCAGCGGAAGGTTCTGGATCTAGCCATGCAAGCGCCTGGCCTCTATCGGTATCCACTCGGGTTGGATCTGGAGATCCTCTTCTTCTCTATCATACCTCCAAAAATTAGATCTGGAGGATCTTCAAAACTCTTTTGAAGATCTGCAGTCGTCCTTTTGCAGCAGCGCAGCCTTCTTGCTTTTGATCATCTTTTCTTGATCTGAATCACACCAACCAAAGTCCAAAACACCTTTTGGACGTGGAGAGCAAGGGGAGAAGAAGCTATGGCATGGAGGAGGAGGGGAGAGGCAGCCTTGGGGCGTGTCTAATAGCATTGGAATTAGGGTTGGGCGCAGGGTCTTATTTATAGACCTCTTGTGATCCAACTCCTCTTCCTCTCAACCAATCACAACCCTTTGTGAAATCAGATCTAAATCTGATTGGTTGGAATAGAGACCCCTGGATTCCTCCTTAGAGGGCGCCTAAGACCAATCAAACTGGATTCTTAGTAGAACTCTGATTGGAATCCAAAAGGGAGGTGGAGTCCTTGTCCAACAAGGACTCCTAGGCGCCTCCTACTTGGGCTCACGCCACCCTTGGCGTGCGCCCTTCTCCTTGCCAGGTTCTGGCAGGGGGACAGGCCCCCACCAGCTCTCCAATAGGTGCATGACATGTGGTCAAAAGTCAAAGGGTGAATGGTCAATGTTTGACCAGTCAAAGGTAGACTTTTGACCAAAGTCAAAGAACAAGAAATGGCAGGTGACCAAAAATGGCAGGTAATGTCTTACAAATAAGACAACTTATTCTGACTTGGACAACCTCCAGTCAGACCATATGAAGGCCTCTGATTGAGCATGATTTCCTTGAACCTAATTGAATCTCATTCAGATCAATTAAACTAGATCAGTTCAATTGATGATCACCAGATTCAAACCCTTGTTTGTGTGACCCAGTTAGGTTCAGTTCTGTATGGTAATGGGATATGTCATGATCTCTATCATAGACATCATCGAAACTCCTTTCGATGGATCAGAACTCTTCTGATTCGAACAGCTAGAATGATCGATCATCTAAATCATTCTAATTGCTCCCAAAATCCACCAGTGACACCTAGCAGTATATGGTGGCAACCCATCAGAGCTGAATGCGAACCTCTTGGTGCAGCTACCTGTGTGATTAAGTTCTTCTATCTTGAGCCCCGATCAGATTAGGGTTAAGGTAAACTCGTCAAACCCTAGTCTCTGTCATATGATATAATCATTCGATTCGAGTCCAATGTGAAAATCTAAATAGAAACTCTTTCTATTATTTCACTCTGCCATGGCCATGGGCTTCAGGATTTGATTCTCATGATTATCATAGGGCTGCTCCTCTACCACCGAGGTAGATAGATCCCATCTTGATGCAATCCAGTTCCTACAATGAACATGCTATAGCCAACATACACCTCAGGGTTCCATATGGCTAGGAGACCGAGTAATGGTGTAGTCAAACTATAACACCCTCAAGGTGAACTGTCGATGCATCTCAGGTCAAAGAACCAGACACACTACTGCAGCATCGAGTCAGTCATTGACGAGAAGGTAGACTTCCTAATGACTACTCGAGGTGGTCACGCTCAGTGCCCTCGTTCTCTAACGAGTACCTGTACTCTCGCTCCGGTGTCTCCACACCGTAGACTCAAGACTCATCTACTAAAGAGAAGCGATCGTACACCAACCTTCCGGATCAATCACCATCCTCATGATGATCCTATGGTCGGGAGCTGTTTATGAGTTAATAATGATTATTCATGTCTTAAATTTTCAACTCTTGAAAATATGAATTATCATTACCATTAACTCAAAGGATGTATCACAGACACTAAATACATAGGTGTGATAGAAAATAACCCATTTCATTAATTATAGTCAAAATTACAATTTTGCCCCTATAAGTGTATTACAAGTGTCAGCCAATTCTGGCTTCTAGGGTACATATATCTAACACTTCCCACATGGATCGGCATGGCCATCGATGATTAACCAAACAATAAGAAAGTACTTCTTAGAGATCTCTACAGAAGCACGATCAAATAAATCAAGAAATAGAAAGGAAGAGAAGAAGAGATTTTTGGAAGAAAAAAGTTTTTATTCGATATATTTCAATACTCTTACAACCTTGACCTATTTTTAGTGTATATACTTTACAAAGGATCATGCCCAAGCTCATAGAAAACTCTCCAAACCCAAACAACCCACGTACACAAAATAATAACCTACAAAAACTAAGCCAACCTAGTTTCAGACTAAGCCGGCTAACCTATGACTGGATTGGCTCAATCTGGGACTGAGTCAATCTAGTTATGTACCATGCTAATAGTTTAAAAATGCTACTTTCTATCTAAATTTTTCTCTGAGACCTAGCCGACCCAGTCCTGGACTGAGCCGACCCAGTTTCCAACTGAGCTAGCTCAGTCTCAGAGTGAGCAAACCTAGTTTCTAAACTTCACTATTGAGATTGATTCTTCTTTCGGCTCACTCCCATCTTTCCATGATCTATCTTCTCATATTTTCAAGACTTGGGAGTGCCACTTCTGAGCTCACATTCTCCACCTTGGTACTTTCAAGTCCTTATGAACTCATCTCTTGTCAACAAACCCATCCGTGCTACACATCTCTGAAAATTGTCTCTAGAGAGTACCTTCATGAGTGCATCAGATTGATTCTCCTTAGTATGGACCTTCATCAGTTCCACTTCACCTTCCTCCACCAGCTCTTTGATCTTATGGTACCTCACATCTATATGCTTTGTGCGTGCATGATAGACTGGGTTCTGTGCCAACAATAGAGCACTCTAACTATCACTGAATAGTATAACCTTGCTCTGCTCCATCCCCAACTCATCAATCAGCCTCCTAAGCCAAAGGGCTTTCTTTGCAACCTTCATTATCCCAATGTACTTGGCCTCTGTGGTAGACAAGGCCATGATTGGCTGAAGGATTGATCTCTAAGACATCGATCCACCATATATGCAGAAGAGGTATCTAGTAGTAGACCTCTTTGCATCAAGATCACTAGCATAATTTGCATCAACAAATCCTTTTAGAGGACCTGAACCTTCACACATCTTCATAGATTATTCTCCAAATCCTTGCGACTGTCCACCAAATACCAAACTATAATTCCTTGTTCCATGTAGATATCTCAATATCAATTTCAATGCTTTTCAGTGTTCCTTCCCAGGGTTAGCCATGTATCTACTAACCGTGCTCACAGCATGTGCTATATCTGATCTACAGCACACTATAGTGTACATCACACTGCCTACAGCATTTGCATAAGGGACTCATTTCATGTACTCTCTCTCCTCTTCTGACTGGGGGCACTGTAATTTGGAGAGAGACATATGGCTCAGCAATGGCATCTCTGCAGGTTCGGCCTTCTCCATCCTAAACCTCTTCAGAATCTTCTGGACATACTTTTCTTGTGATAAATGGAGCACTCCTTTGCACCTATCTCTGTAAATCTTCATTCTAAGGATTTTCTCAACTGGACCCAAATCTTTTATCTCAAATTCAGATGATAATGCCCTTTTCAACCTTTTCACAACATCTATACTTTTACTAGCTATGAGCATATCATCTACATATAATAATAGGTACAAAGCATCCTCCTTGTCTATATCCTTGACGTAGACACAACAATCATGTTCACATCTGCTAAAACCCAGGCTCAAGACAAAGCTATCAAACCTTCGATACCACTGATGAGGGGATTATTTCAAGCTATACAAAGACTTTTTAAGTAAACACACCTTTTCTTCCTATCCCATCTCCATGAAACCATCTGGTTGCTTCATGTAGATTTCTTCCTCCAAAGTCCCATGAAGAAAAGTTGTCTTCACGTCCATCTATTTCAATTTCATGTTATGCTGTGCCATATAACAGCAAAACTCGAATAGATGTATGATGCACCACAGAAAAAAAAGATTTATATAGTCAATCTCTTCCTTTTGTGAGTATCCCTTTGCTACTAGCCTTGCTTTGAATTTGACTCCACCTTATTCTGAAGGTGCTTTTTTCTTTTTGAACACCCACTTTGAGCCAATAGGTTGAGCACCCTCTAGAAGATCCACCAACTACCATGTCTGATTCTTCTCAAGTGATTCCATCTCCTCCATCATGGCCTACAACCATAAATCATGATCCTCACTCTCCATGACCTCTACATACTTCTCTGGATCTTCATTAGCAGTGATGAGTGCATAGAAGATAACCTCATCAATGCCATATCTGATTGGTCTTCTAATAGTATGCTGGTGCTTATGCAAAGCCACTCCCACTAGCACATCTCTGCCTGATATCTGTGACTGCTCCTGCACATCTGTTTGAACTGTCGGCCCTCCATGCTGATTTTTAATCTGAGATAATACTTTTCTACCCAGCTCTACCTCAATAGAAATACTTCTATAAGTGGATGTAATCTGCATGCCATCATTCTCTGACTGGCCACCACTGTTCATTTTTATTTTCTTAGTTTCATCTATCTCAGACCTCCTCAAGATGCTCTTCTCATCAAAGATAACATCCCTACTGATCACTGACTTCTGTGCTTGAGAGTCCCACAGTAGGTATCTCTTGACTCCTCTTGGATACTCTATGAATGTCATCTTTTAATATTTTGGATCCAATTTGCTCCTCTCGATTGCCTCCACATATGCATAGGCTGTGCAATCGAAGACTTTTAGATGGCAAACCTCCACCTTTTTTTCCACTCTAGATCTCTTCTAGAATGCCTTCATTCAACTTATAATGAGGGGACCTATTTACAAGAAAACAAGAAAAGGTTAGAGCATCACCCCAAAAGGACTTTGAAAGTGATGTCTATAGCCTCAAACTCCATGCCTTCTCAGTCAGTATCCGGTTCATCCTCTCCATGACACCATTCTACTGGGGAGTCATCCTCACCGTGTAATGGCGTTTGATGCCATTTTCCTCACAGTACCTCCTGAACTCCAGGCTAGTATACTTCCCTCCATTATCCGACCTCAGATACTTTACCTGTCTTCCTAACTTCTTCTCTACTTCAGCTCTCCAAGCTCTGAACTGGGCAAACACCTCTAATTTTTCTCTGATCAGATAAACCCATACCTTCCTTGAGAAATCATTAATGAAAGTAATAAAGTATTTTGCCCCACCTCTAGCTAATACAGGAGTTGGTCCCCACACATCTAAGTGTACTAAATCCAGCACTCTCTCGCTGCACTTGGTACTTCTGGCAAACTTCACCCTATGCTGTTTGCCAAAGATATACGACTCACAAAGATCTGTGCCCTTCTTCTTCAGGGCTGGGATCATACCTCTTCTGCTTAATTTTGTGAGCCCATGATCACTCATATGATCCATTCGATAGTGCCATAGCCAATATAAAATCTGCTCCTACTGTGCTACTGCTAGTACCTCTGCACTATCATTTACCACTGAGCCTTCCATTCTGTAAAGATTGTTGCTCAGTCTTCTACCTCTCATCACCACCAAAGTTTTCTTAGAAATTTTCAAACATCTACTCCCAGTCTGGCTACTAAAAGCATAATCCTGCTCCTCCAAGTAGCCCAAAGAAATTAAATTCTTTTTCAACTCCAGTACATGCTTGATATTTGATAATTTATGAATGATTCCATCATACATCCTCATTCTAATAGAGCCAATTTCAGCTACTTTGCATGGATAATCATCTCTAAGGCTGACACTTCCACCATCGGCCTTCTGGTAGGTAGCAAATCACTCCCGATGAGAAATATAATGATGCGAGCATACTGAATCTAATATCCACATAGTATCGCACTCTGTGGATCTATCTGATATAACTAGCAGATCTTTTTTACTGCTCACAAAAGCTATATCATCTTTCTTGCTGGCCTTCCCTTTTTTTGATCTCAAAAGAGGATAATCTCTCCTTAGGTATCCAGACTGATGATATTTATAATATTTCAATATCATCTTTCTCTGATCGTGAGACTTTGACCTACCCTTAGATTTTCTTCTTGTCTTCTCCTTTGATCTTTCCTATCTTTAGTTCACAGCCAAGATCTTAGACTTAGGATCTTCCTTATAGATCTTCACCCTTTGCTCATTTGATTTGAGCACACCAATAACTTCTTCATAGTTTAGGATCTCCTTCCCATAAACTAAAGTTGTTATGAGACCATCATACGAACCTAGGAGAGAACATAATAGCAGCAATACCCGATCCTCCTTATCGATCTTCACATCCAAACTCATCACCTCAGAATACACCTGATTGAACCTTTGGATATGTGCAACAAGATCTCTACCTTCGGACATCCTTAGACTATACAGTTGTTTCTTCAACCACAGCTTGTTCATCATGTTCTTCCCCATGTATGTGTTCTTCAGTCTCTTTCAGAACCCCTTTATCATAGTTTCTGTGCAAACCTCGAGCAAAATCTGATCGGCTAAGCACATTTGAATTATGCTAAAAGTAATTTTCTTCAATTCTTCTCAATCCTCAACACTGATCTTTTTTGACCTTTCTTTTGTCAAGACCTTGTAGATCTTCTGTCGAACCAACAAGTCCTTTACTCTTTGCTACCATAGAGTAAAGTTTTTCTTACCATCGAACTTCTCAAAATTCATCTTGAATCCACTTGATCCCATGACTTCAAACAAGTCAAGAACAGATCTCTAACATCCTTCACGATCATACATCAGTAAAACTATCCTTCATAGAAGATCTAACTAACCCTAGATTCTCTTTCCAAACTTCTGTATCACCGTTCCTTCATGTAAACAATCTCCACCTCAATCTAGAAACAACCATGAAGTAAACTAAAAGTTTTTAGGATAAAACCTAGTGCAACAGATCCTAGATGTAGTAAACCCTAGGTGTCTTCCTTCCTTCCATGCTACACTGCTCTGATACCAAATGTTGGAAATATGCACTCTTTCCATATGGATCGGCATGGCTGTCGGTGATTAGCTAAGCAACAAGAAAGTACTTCTTAGAGATCTCTATGAAAGTATGATCAAATAAATCAAGGAATAGAGAAGAAGAGAAGAATAGATTTTTGAGAAAAAAAAGCTTTTATTCAGTATATTTCAGCACTCTTACAATCTTGACTTATTTTCATTATATATACTTTACAAAGGGTCAAGCCCAAGCTCATAGAAAAACTCTCTAAACCCAAACAACCCACGTATATAAAATAATAACCCATGAAAACTGAGCCAGCCCAATTTCAGACTGAGCCGGCTAACCTGCAACTGGATCGGCTCAATCCCAAACTAAGCTAATCCAATTGTGTACTGTGCCAACAGTCCAAAAATGCTGCTTTCTATCTGGATTGAACTGAGTCGATCCAGTTGTATACCATGCCAATAGCCCAAAAATGCTACTTTTTATCTGAAAGGACCATTAAGAGGATATAGTAACTTACTACCTTTAGATCCAGAAATTGAAAGGACCATTAGAAGACTACAACAAGAAAGAAATATGGCAGCTGAAGATCCTAACGACATCAATCTAGGATTGGATATGATGATCGAGGGACTGCATGAAGCTATTCGACCAGTACATCATTCATTAAATAATTACATCACATCATCTATAGCCGATGCAGCTTCGAGCATCAGAAGACTGCTTGTATGAGCAAATAACTTTGAAATAAAATTGATAATAATTTAGATGATTCAATCAATTATCCAATTTAGTGGACACGTGCATGATGATCTGAATATCCATATTTCTAACTTTTTTAAACTTTGTGATACTTTTAAAATTAATGGGGTGTCGGATGATGCTATTAGATTAAGGTTATTTTCTTTCTCTTTATGGGATAAAGCTAAGAGTTGGCTTCATTCTCTTCCTACAGGTTCTATCACAACTTGGGATGTTCTAGCCTAAAAATTCTTAGCCAAGTACTTTCCACCTTTCAAGACTGTCAAAATGCGCAACGATATCACTTCTTTTATGTAGATGGATATGAAAATACTATATGAAGCTTGGGAGCGTTTTAAGAAATTACTGAGGAGATGTTCATATCATCAACAACCCGTATGGCTTCAGATACAAACTTTCTATAATGGTTTATCACCTACTAATCGTTCTATGATTGATGCAGCAGTAGGAGGAATAATTAATCAAAAAATAGAGGAAGAAGCCTTCGATCTGATCGATGAGATGGCATCAAATAGCTATTAATGGCTGACAGAATGCATGATGCCAAAAAGACTAGCAGTTGTGCAGGGAGTAGATTACGTACCAACCTTACTAGCCAAAATTGCAGCCCTTAGAGCCGAAGTCAATAACTTGAAGGGAATAGCTATGCATATTCAGAGCATCACCTATGATCTGTGTGGAGGAGGACACGATACGAGCAATTACTAGATAGGTAATTCTTTTGCTAAAGCAACTGATACAGCTAATTATGTTGGTAATTTTTTTAGGCTGCAATAAAATAATTTCTACTCCAACACATACAATCAAGGGTGGAGGCAGCACCCAAATTTCTCATGGAGTAATAAAATGCAGCATAATAGCCACCCCCGAGATTTTAAGTATCTGAAAAGAAGTCCAACATGAAAGAGTTGATGGTTAAATTTATGCAAAACCAAGAAACAACTATAGAAAATTTGGAAGCCAAACTTAAGCAGGACTAAGTAGCAGTAATTCGAAATTTGGAGATGCAAATAGGTCAAATGGCTAAGATAATCTCCGAGAAACCTCAGGGATCCTTGCCCAGTAACACGGAGACCAATCCAAGGGAGCAAGTCAATGCTATCACCCTAAGAAGTAGTACAAAGCTAGAGGAGCCACATAAGAAGAAAGAGACTGAAGAGGCAATTACAAATAAGGAACCATCAACTAAAATTCGTCAGTCACCAAAACAACCAATAGATGGATGGTCTTCAGGTATATAATTTGTCGACCCAAATATGAAGCCCTACATGCCGCCACTACCATTCCCAGAGAAACAAATACAGCATCCAGATAAGAAATTTTTTAATTTTTTCAAAATATTAAAGAATTTACATATTAATATTCCTTTTGTAGATGCTATCACTTAAATGCCCAGGTATGCCAAGTTTCTCAAAGAAATCCTAACAAATAAGAAAAAGCTGAAGGAGCATGAGAGAATAAATTTGAATGAAGAATGCTCAGCAATACTTCAAAATAAATTACCACAGAAGCTAAAAGATCTAGAAAGTTTTACTATCCCTTGCATTATTGGTGATTGTAGTTTTGATAAAGTTTTATGTGATTTAGGAGCAAGCATTAATCTCATGCCTTTTTCTATTTTCAGGAAGCTGGGTCTAGGAGAACCAAAGCCTACCACTATTACTCTTCAATTAGCCGATAGATCCATTAAATATCCAAGAGGTATAGTGGAGGATGTCTTGGTAAAGGTAAACAAGTTTATTTTTCCTGTTGATTTTATTGTTCTTGATATGAAAGAAGATTATGATGTACCCCTTATTTTAGGGAGACCCTTTTTAGCTACTGGAGGAGCTTTAATAGATGTTCAATAAGAAAAATTAATTCTTAGAATCCAAGATGAATAAGTTACTTTTAATGTTTTCAAAGATACTAAACATTCTGATGATAATCAAACTTATTTTTTAATTGATATTATTGATAATTCAGTATATGAGAATTCTGTAGAAAATAGGTTTGAGACTATAAAAGCTAGCAATATCTAATTGAAAGAGGGCTCGACCAAACATGAAAGTATTTCAATTGAAGTGGCACCAAATTGATCCACTTCAGAACTCAAAGAAAATCAAGCTGAAGACTATAAATCAGAACTACTAGATAGGTTATTTTTTTTTTTTTAGTTTTGATCATTTTTCTTTTCTTTTATTTTTTAGTAATTTATTATTACTCTTTTACTGCTTTGATGTGTATTTTTAATTTTGCAAAAAAAAAATCAATGAGAGCTCAAGCAAAATTTCAAAGCTTTAAAGAACCAGACTAAACCAAATTAGGTGTATTCCTTTCGATCCTTTATTGCATCCTTTATTTTTTTTTCTCCTTTAAGACAATGTAGAATAAGTTAGAAGAAAAAAAATTTTAAAAAAAAAAAAAATCATGTGTCAAGAAGAAAATTTTGAGCAAGATAGGCTGGACAAGTGACTAAAGATAAAATTATTTGCTAATGAATGTAACGAGTTAAAGAAGTAGAATAGTTGGTCAACTTTTAGCAGCCTACTTAGATCATTAAAAGACTATTAGCACTTCTAATTACACATGCATACTAACAAGGCAAAGTAGGTATTGATTATAAGGCTAATTGAGGATTCAATTATCACTGAAAATTGATAATTAATATATATTCTAATCAAAAAAAATTGAATTTAAGGAAAGAGCTACCTGCCTAAAAATAAAGTGCAAAAGACAAAATATATATGGATTGCCCAAAGCCTAGTAACTGGGTCTCTGCACCTAGATCAAGTGTAAAAATTCATGTAAAATGATGAAGGAAAGATCAGGATACTCGGTATAGTAAAAAAAAAGGAGGGAGGGATAGTGTGAAAGCTACCTTAATTCATGAGTATAAAATTGAGAATGTATAGAAAATTGACCAAAATAGGTGATAACAGTGGATACTTTTGTTCTTTTAATTTAAAACTGAAATGCTAAAGTCAGTCATCATGAACACAGGTACTGTAGATCTTTGATGTACTCTAAGAAAGTTTTTAATCGTATTGACTGAAAAATTTGCTTCTGAAGCTCAATGCTTAATTAGCAGTATTTGCTAAATTTTTTGACCTTTAGTCTTAGATTTTATCTTTATGATGGATAATCTTATTGAAATATGGTATTAAATAAAACATTGCTAAGGGACTAGCAATGACTAAGTTAGAAGGTCTGATAAGTGATAAAAATATACTAATAAAAATATTATATTATAAAATAAATTAATCTATTTTTTAAAAAATTGATATTTTTATTAATCTTATATAAGAAAGAAGGCCACCAATATGAAGATCTTATTTTTCTAATTCGGATGAAATAAATTTTAGGCAAAACGGACTTCAAACGAGTCTGAAATTAAATTTTAAAAAAAAAAAGAAGCTGATCCGGTTCAAACCGGTTCAGAAAAATTGGCTCAGCAGACCGCCCGGTTCGACTACACCCAGCAGACCGATCCGCTGATGTAGCGCTGATGCTAGGCTAATGTCAACATTTTTTGCGGTGCACGGTGGATCGATTTAAGAGTATTTTGAGAATTTTACATGAAGAAGCACGCTCCGATTGATTGAAGAATGCGGCGGTCTATGCAACACCGGGCTTGCGCATGGTCTATAGAGGGTAATTTAAAAATTTTGTCTGATCCGACGGACACCTTTCACTGAGATTTGATCAGACGGTCGAAATGCATGCGCTGACGAACGGCATCCGTAGCTCTCGATCGAGATCCAACGGCTGAGATTCATCTCGACTTTAAAACTAAAGATCAGAAGCTTTCCTGTGTGCGATCTGATGGCCTAAATTCAATTCAACAATTGATCCGATGGCTGCCATGAATTCCAACTTGATCTGGGATATTTTAAAGGATTTTTAAGCAATTTTTGGATCATTTGATTGACATCCAACGGTCAGAATCATCCAGGATCCTAATTTGACTTATATTAAGAGTTTTAAACTTAATTTCAATAGGATTTCGGTGGAAAACCATCTCTTAGCCTATAAAAAATCTGCTGTTGCCGAAGAAAAGAGAAAAAAAGAGAGAGGGGAGACAGTAAAAAAAAAAAGAAAAAGAAGAGAGAGAGGAGAGAGGTAGAAAGAGAAGAGAGATTTTTGAGAGAAAAGGAAGGGCTTTTAATTTTTTCTCTTTACTTCTTCCGACAATCAGAACATTGATCAAGGAGCTTCTCTTCTTCTTCACCAAGTTCTCCATATCAAGAGCAACGGACAATCAATTTCAGTAATCAAATAGTCTAATTTCTTTATACTTTTTATTTTATTTATTATTTTTGAACTTGTTATCATGAACTAAATTTTTTTTTACTAAGGCTAAGGTGTAGCCACTCTTTTGATGCAATATTCAGTATGATTTATTTTTAATTTTAAATTTTATTCATGAGGAGTATATAAATCTGATCTTAATGCTTTTAGATTACTGGCCATCTTCTAATTGATCTGATGAACATAGATGTTACGGACCAAGTACATCTATGTTATTGCTTCTTGATTATATACCTTGTATTATGAATCAAATTAGAATTCATATGCATGCAGGAATTTTAGTGCGCTTTAGACGCAGCATATTTTAATTAGAGGATTTCATAAAACTTAATGCATTAATATTTATTTAAATTACACCTGGATCAAAGAATAATTAATAAATATTGATAGTTTTGCTATGCCTGAATCAAAGGATAGTGAATAAATTAAGAGACTCCACCATCACATGAAATAAAATTAATCTAATAACACGAATATTGTATTGACTGAGTTGGTGAACTAATTGCCTTAGTGACACATTGCTCTTAAGTTTAAAACTCTAATAATTACACTCTCTCTATTTTCTTAAAATTTTTAATTTTTTTATTTTATTTTTTAATTTTTTATTCTCATAAATCGATCTTCTAAATAAAGCATAGAAAAGAGCTTTTCAGTACTTATTTTTCAATCCTCTAGGGATGATACTCTACTCATTCACTTTATTACTTGATCGACTGGTGCACTTGCCATTGCTATAGATTAGCATGCATCAACAACTAGCCTCCATCCTAGGGCTACAGGGGCATCGTTCCTCCGGCCTTATCCGGACCAAGCCTAAATCTTCTCCGATCGGACGGCGCTCGTTTACCTGCTGCATTCCTCTTATGGCGGCTGATAATGCTTGCACCTGATGAAGTAAGGTGTCATACTGTTCCTGTGAGACCGCCGACGTTGTTGGCGGGTTCTCTTGGATTGGTGGTGGAGATGTGTTAACCTGTTGAGCGTTGTAGGTCTTCCAACCATTAGAACGCTGGGACGCATTTGATGCTCCCCTTCGGATCTTCATGATATCTAGTGTCGTGCTTTCTTCCCTTGAAATTAAGCCTCAAAAATAATCGAGGCCCTTCCTCTAGCGCCAACTATTGCTCCTGGATCTTCTGGCTTGGGGTCGGCCGACGAGGGAGTAGCTCGACCACCGAGGAATATGAGATTGAGGATGAGCTTTGCTGGAGCTTCTCCTGTTCATCTGCAATAAAGTCCCCACCAGAGTGTTCTCCGGTGAAAATCCTCCGACGCTCAAGTTAGGAGATTGGAGAACAATGAGGAAAGAAAGTATCGAATTGACTGATGTACCTGGAGGGTCTCGGAGCCCTTTTATTTATAGGGGAGGAGTTAGAGCCGTATCCATTTCGGACTCTAACGACTTTCTGAATTTGTCGCCCTGGATTGATTCGGAAGATTTCTTCCCTTTTGGATGATGGGATCGTGAAAGAATCTTCTTTTATCCGAATTTTTTGATTCGTAGAGGATGCAGCTTCAACAGAGACAGTTGTAGGTCGGTCGTTGACGAGCTATAAGTCTTTTCACGTAGCTCAGTGGCCGACCTGAGTTCGATGATGATGGGGTATGATGGCTTACCTCATTTTGCTAGGAGACGATCTTCAGTAGGTCGGCTAGAATTGTAGGTTGGCCTAAGACTACCTACAGTTAATCGTGATCAAAATATCGTATTGCTCCGCTCAGATAATCCATTGGGGTAGATCAGTGGCCGACCCTAAATTGGCCGAGGCCATACCAGCTCCGCTCCACAATCGATATCAAACAGCAAACTAGGAATTGGCCGCCACCAAGAGAAGTTTCGACCATAGAGAACTTGATCTCTCTAATCTAAATAATTAAAAAAAAGATAGGGGTTATTTTCTTTGTTTCTTTTTTTTTTTTAAGTTTTTAAAACCGTTCCTTAAACCCCTGAGATATATCCTGCAGATTTCATTTTTTCCCTCCGTGATATGTGCATTGATGGATGTTTCCACTACGCACCAAAAAAGGATCAAATTGATAGGTTATTTGATATCCATCTACCTGTTTATGTTAATACTAGTATATCGTGCAAATCCTCTGTGCACTGTACCATATGGTGCACAGCAAGTATCATCCATCGTGCCATGGATAGCCATCCGCAAGTACATGCATATTGTGCACAGCCTCGTGCAGGTATCCATCGCACGATGGATTGTGCGCTGCTTGCTCACTAGCATATAACTGCCATCAATTGAGATGTAAATCATGCAATTTTGATCTTAGTGAACTTTGTTATCGTGATAATCTACATCTTTTATTCCGCCTGCAATTTCGAAAGGATGCTAGCAGCATAGCCTTACATGTTGGCAAATAATATCCCAACCAAACTGAACTAACCGGCTAACTATTATAGGTCAAGGGAGCAAATTATCTTTATAAGAGGAATAATATAGAAAGTTTCAAAATTCTTGTATAATTTTTTTTGAGAAAATTTTAGTACAATTCACAATACTATAGCTAATATATATAAATAAATATAAATATAAGTTATGGATCTTAATCCTTCTTTTCAACATCAAGTGGCTGCACCAACTCGGCCGGTTAGCACCTCTTGAGCTTTTTATCATTGCAACTATTATGATATCATGATTTGATTAATCTAAATTTATTCTTATTTTTTAAGAGCCGTCAAAAAATGCTTAAACCCCATATTACCTTAATTTGACTAAGTGAAAAAAAAGAAATGACAACCAAAATGTCATTACTGGTCCGTTTATTATATTTCTTTTAACTTGATAAGATTTTGACAATACCTTTTTTTTTTTTCTTTTTTTTTTCTTTTTATCGTAAGAATCAACGTGCTCAAATGTTATTGATCAGTAACATCTTGCTTTTTTTAGTCTCTTCTACTTTCATCTGTACATATCTCAAATTAAGCAAATTTCTATTTTTATTTTTGGCCTTTTGAACACCGTTCAACTTGTAAGCCCGCATAATTAATTTCTGCGTCAAGGCAGGTGTTTGTGACCATAGCTTATGTCGGTTTGCACGATTGCCACGTCTCTAACAAGTTCGGGCAAGATCAGAAAGAAACGCCTACATCACGAGATGGAGATTAGAATTATTATTACTCGAACAAAACATGTGATATAGCGAAAGAAAACGTAACGCCTTGCCATGCGTGCTAAGCAATTTACGGGTCAGATTATGCGTGAAAGGGGTAATGATTGTGATTCGGATGTAGAAATTGGATATATATGATGGAAAAAGACGAGGAAAATGTTCTGAACATTTTTTGTTTTGATCCAGATTAAATGATTTGTTTCTAAAAGTTGAGAAAATTAAATCAACCATATATTTCGAGATCACTTTTGACAGTTATGCCACCGGGACTTAGATCTATTGCTTGGTTGCACCCATCTCTTTGCCGCATCGGCTTGGACAGGTTCTGGTTTCCAACTCTACAGACGGCATTTCACTGCATTTCTTTCACAGGAACACCCATCCCTCCCCCCACCAACTTCCAAAAAAAAAAAAAAAAAACTTCATCAATTATCATGTGTTGTAAGCGCGTTAATTTTCTGATATATGTTTTTAAAAAATTTTGATGAGAAAACGATCAAATATTGGATTAAGGTTTGCTGCAAATGACTTGCATGTTAGATGATAGAGCCAAAAGCACCCGAGGGAGAAAAAGAGAATAAAAAGTAGTTGAGAGGGAGAGAGACCTGGTATGCTGGGAGTTGTCATTGCAGTGAGAAGCTGCCGTTAGAGAATTTATAGCAGGTGGCGTCGGGAACGATGGCGTTGAAGAGCTGTTCGGCCACAACCGGCGGCTTCGCCACCGATCTCTCGAACACCGCCAGCATCCTTCCTCCGATGGTTCCAAGGATGAGATGGCAGGATATATAGACCAGCTATTCATTCTTCTTTACGCGAGGAAACAATACTCATAGTACTACCGACATTTACGTACCGTCTGTCAGCATGCTAAGAGATTAACGGAAGAGAAACGGAGCTACCGGCTGCTCCGTTACGGTCCCAAGCTCTACATGGACACGTAGCAGCTCATCTGAACTCGATATTTTGTCTTCTAATCAGAGAGACACACGGCTGTTGAAGGAGAAGCCTTTTTCCGTAACTGGCATTAAACAGTACTCCCACATGCTGGCATTAGAGCTGGGTATCATTCTTACCATAAATTTTTTTAAAAAAATTGGTATAATTCGTGTTCCCTTTTTGTCCTGAAGTTTGTTACTACTTACCCATGTATCATGTTTTGTCCAGATTAAATGTGGGAGAAAAGTTAGCAATAATAGCATAGCTGAAGTACAAAACCGAACATTAACTTACCCGAGCATACCAACCGTTAATAGATGGACTTCACGGTCCATCCTGATCAATAAGGACATATTGCCGAGGACAAACCATTTATTACTCTAGTAAGACTAGCAATCATAAGGATAATATCAACCATACATCTCATGGTTCTTGGTATCTAGTACAATGAGGTTTACCAGTCTTGTATTCCACAAATATGCCTTCGATGGATGCACAGGAAGAATTGAAAATAAGAGTGTTCAATTCCTTTTTGTTTCCCTCTTTTGTACAAGAATTCAGTTTTGGATTCACATACAAGCGTGTGGAGAAATGACAAGGGAAGGAGGCCCAGGGCACAGAATTATCCAAAGATTCTTGTAGCTGTCGTTTCTTTTGAAATCATGTTATGTGCAGAGCTGAGCATTAAAGTTTAACAGAGATGGGTTACAACTCTAACTGGCATATGAACATTTACATGTGTATTCTATTCATATCCCCTCCATACTGGCATAGAAACTGACCTTGAAATCCCATTTCCTCTAAGTTGTGAAAGAGCTGGAGACGAGGGTACAGACAGCGAGGACTGGGGAAGAGGTGCTTCAGCACCGCTATGGTTAGAATGTCCATTACCAATCGTAGAGCGGTCGCTATCAATGACAGTAGCGGTTGTGGTAGATGTTGGCTGCAACTCAATATTTATGTAAGAGTTAGCAGAGGGATCCATAAACAGCTCCTCATCTTCTTCAATAGAGCGCACTGTACTTGTTCCCATAAGAATTGTTGAATCATCCATGCCACGCCGGTGCTTCCTCCTCTTCCTTGCTTCCTTTCCCCATCCGTGGATAGTCTCCCTGATTCTTTGCGGAATAATTGCAGCTTTATAGTTTGAACCCATCTGATGAAATGAAACTGATCAGTAAAAAGAACCTGACCATATGGAGAATTCCAACAATTCTATCATCAAGCCGATGGACAAGTACAAACAGCAAAAATGAAGTAGAAACTCAATTGCTGTGCATTGAAAGAAATCAAACATCTGGAGGATTCCACAACCATCTCTAGTTGAAATTTCAACAAAGTAAAGGAAGCAAAGAAATGAATAGGTGCGATTATTATCCCATAAATAAGTACATACCTATCTTGTTCATGACCTATAATGGTCAACCTTCCATGCATGTATAGAATTGGTTATTAAAATTGGATGGATAAAGCTGATCTACAGGGCATAAAGTTTTATACATGTATATATTTATCAGAACTTGTTTATTTTAGAGGCAGTTCTTTTTAGAGTCAGTATAGGCAGTTTATCGACAAGGGATGCCACCTAAAATTAATGGGAAGAAGTGCCAGATCTGTAATTTAATATTAGTACCTTTTTGCCATTTCATGCAAAGCCAAGCTAGATACTCTCAACTGTTCCAATATTTTCTCATGACATTCTCATCATACCATGATTACTATTATTTTCCAAAGCAACACAGCATTCCTCTTTGCTCTGCACTTCACACCCCTTTATTTATTACCAAAATGCTCTAGTTAGAAATTTTAATTTTTTTGTGCGTATATTGATTCAGCCACCAGCATTCTCATAAAATTTCATTTAATAGCTAAAGCAGTTAATGACCTGAACTGAAAAATTAACAAGCACTTTATGATTTAATACCTGAGTGACCAATGCATAGAGGGGCAGTGTACTATAACTGCAGAGGAACTGCCCAGCAAACCTGAACAGAAGCAGAGTCTTAGCCATTGAAAAAAAAAAAAAAAAAATCAATCATCCAAGAGCTTTGTATTAATTGTAGAAGATTTCACATCAAACCCATTTCAACTATTATAAAATATTAATGTTACTGCTTTCAGAACTAGCTCGTACCCCAAGATAAGGCGAGCATATACCAGAAAATGGTTCCTGATGAAGCAGGAATTATATCCAAATTGCCACTGTCCATAAGTAAGATGACACAATCAGTTTCATGCAAATGTAAGCTTAAATGTAGCCAGCGTGCAAAGTCATGCTTGTTGTGTTTCATTCCACAACCAGCTATCTATATGGAGTAATCAATGAGATATAACATATTCCAAGTGGAAGCATCTGGTATGTTGGAAGGAAAAAGGTGAAGAGAGGGCCAAGAAATGTACCCAAAACCAGAAGAATGAAGCCAACTCAAATGCATTCTGCAGACATGAACAATTCAAAAACAATATTTTTAAGTAAAGCAATTTAGTTCAGATTTGCATGTTAAAAGACTGGAAGAGATGACTTCCACATATAATAACCTTTTTAATCGCAAAGAAAAACTAACCTGGAAAAGAATGAAATGGATTAGAGACAATAAGAGTTCCGGCTTTTTAAACCAGAAAAGGTCATCTCGAGGTTTTAATCTAGACCCAAATCCACTCAAGCCAGTATTCTCCAATGTGAGAGTTGCAATGACATGCTGTAACTTTGCACCAACCAGAAGCACGAGCTGCATAAGCAGACAGGTAAATATCAGAATCGTGCGCTAAATTTGAAATATTTCTCAATCAATAGATAGACAACCCTGCCATCCAGTACTCACAGTGACAGGAATGATAGCTATCCAGAAATAAAGATTAGCTCCTGCAATGTGAGTGGTTTTTGTCAAATAAGCAAGCGCAAAATTAAGGTGAGTGCCAAAACGAAATTGAGATTTCCAAAGTGAAAGATATGAAAGAAAAAATATTTTTCTTTATATTTGGAGATTATGAACCTCGTGGCAAGGAAAAAAAGTTTGGCAAAATGCATCTTAAGCAGAACACAACTAACCATTTACATTGAATAACATGAAAGCAACAACGAAACCCCAAAGTGGTGCACTGCAAGAGCAAGGGAAAAACAGATTATTTATTGACACTTGGCAGTTTATGAAAGAAGCTGATAATTCAATACAATACTGAAACAACATATTTGACTTTCTTTGCATGATTCCAAGTTTTGTTAGAGACGATCAATAAGAAATATGCTGATTAAAAAAAAAAACAACAACAACAACAACTAGCCAGGAAAGAATATTTGAAAAACTTGATGGATCCAGGTCTAAGAATCATGCATCAACAATCAAGAAATATGTCCAAAATTTTAATGATCCAAGTTCAAAGTCAGCTGAATCAACTGTTAATCAGGATGTGATACGGAATACTTTATCTTTTCTTTTTACAAAACTATAAACTGGCTGGCAGAATATTTAGATCATTCTCAGTTCAATGATGTAAAAGTTACTATTCTCAACAGTACTTCAGACACAAAATGGCCACTGCCATTTTTAAAAAATTCATGATTTATTCACAGAAGAAAGAAAAAGAATACCAATATCCAGGTTGGCTGTGGCTCTAATGGAAATGTTGGATGATTTCCAGAGGTGAATATAAAAAATTAAAGAAACTGCAGATCCAATAATATACACTGTTTTATTTGAGCATCAATATACGTACAAGAAAAGGTACTCAAACCAATTTTGTGTGAAATTGTAATATCTCAATAATTTATGACTTACCTCACACCGACGACCTTGTTACTACTCTCAACAATACGTCAGACACAAAATGGCCAACTGCCATTTTTTTAAAATTTACAATTTATTCATGGAAGATGAAGAATACCCAATATCCTGGTTGGCTGTGGCTCTAATGGAAATGTTGGATGATTTTCAGAGGTGAACATATAAAATTAAAGAAACTACAGATCCAATAATATGCGTATTTGTTTTATTTAAACATCAGTATATATACAAGATAAGGTACTCGAATCAATTTTGTGTGAAATTGTAATATCTCAATAAATTATGACTTACCTCACACCGACAATCCTCTTAAACTCTTCTTCCATGGAGCGTATTGTGTAGCTATGAAAATCATATCTTGGTGTAAGATGGTGGTTCTGCCATAAACAAATAAAGTGTATATTTAATATAGAAGATTAGACTTCAACAAGCCAAGCTCATCTTTATCAGAAATGATGAGAGCTTCCATTCAGGATATGTGATATAAAGCTCTCTAGGCCAACTAACCAAAAGACATGCCAAAGCATTATAGAATCTTAAGGCTTTTCTTCTCTTTTTATATAGCTTCTTTGGCTTATCATTGATATAGTTCAGTAAATGAATAGGGAAGAGATTTTCTATTACCTTAGTCCAAACAGTAAATGTTTAAAAGGAATTACATGACCAAAAGTAACACCAAATATTTCTAAATAAGCACATATAACCAAATGATATGCTTAAGTAGAAAGAAGCAGATAATAAACTTTTGCAGAACAAACTAAGAAACAGACAAGATATGCTTGAGTCCTATTCCAGGATTGGTGCAGTCTCAATCTCATGGAAAATAATTAAGGGAAGAGTGGAGACCAGTTTGCCTTGGAAGCTTCTCTTTATTATTAGAATAAAAAGAGCACGAATATCGCTAAAGTATTGAAGATCTGATATGCAAAACTAAATTCCTAAGAGGATGACATACCAATATAAAACTGCCACCAAGCATCTTCACTAGTAAGAAGATGACATACCAAGATAAAACCCCTACGGAGGGTAAGGTAGTCTGCTCGTACAACAGATCGTCCAAACTGACGGAAAAAACAGGTCTGCATAGAAAACATAATAAATCAAACTCTCACTACCACTGTTGTTTGTCAAGAGTAAATTTGAAAGAAAAACAATTTAAGCAACATTATGTGTCTAATATTTCTAAAATTGATTATTTTCTTCTGATTGATCTCTCTACTATATTACAGGACATCGTTCTATGGCTTCTAAATCATCTAAGACTTTAGACTACTGTCATGAACATAACTAAACCTACCATCCAAACAACAATGTTGGTTCTGCTCCAAGCACTTGACGAATGAAACTTTACAAATGTTGACTGCCTTCTCATTGTCAATGTTCTGGTGATTTCTGTCAATCATAAATAAGAAAATAAAGATGATTGAAGAAAACAGAGGATAACAAAAATTGCTGCCAATGACCCTCCAAATTGTTATTGTCTTTCAGATGGAAGAAACAGAATTTTCCTAGTACTCCCAGGACATCAACTAGTGAACAGCTCAAACAATGCCTTGAATACAAGAAATATTCATTCAATTAGAAACTCCAGGTGACAATCACTCGATGGAAGAAGCATTATGTTAAAGGAGATTTCCAAAAGCAAGTGAAAAAGGCAGCAGAATTGGAGGTTGATACCATGATGAAAGGCAACTAAACAATACCATCCATGCCATGATGCCATCCATATAAAAAAGACAATTTCCAAAGCACTCTTATGAGGATGATAACCTCCTTTGCAGGCAATTTCTCTGGCCTTCAAGGTAGATATGGACTCTTGACCAAAAAAAAATCAATGTGTCACGAAATAAATATGCATTACATGATAAATAAATTACAATGTGATGCCAAAGCACCACACTTCCATTCTATATGATCCCTACACTTTGTAACAGGGGAATTCAAATCAGAGGTAGACTTGTTATTGTAGCAATTGCTTCTATAAGATCTGGCCACTTCTTCAAACAAGATAAAGATAGTCATTCTTAGTCCCAACAAATAATGCCTGAAATGAATTCTACAGCCAATCAACATGAGGACAAACTTCAGAGAATTTTGATGGCTATTGCATCCACAATAATTTTATCCAGTGAAAGAACTTCAAGGATGCAATTTCACAGAGAAAGGTCCAATCAAGCTTAGGGGGTGAGCATAGAAAACTACTCTTCAACTTTTTTCAATTTTTTGAGATATTCCAACAAACATGATAATCTTAGATTCAGTGCCATGATGGAAGGTTTTCGTAAAGAAATCAAAATTACTTGAGAAAACAAATATGAACTCTTACGTGGTGCCATTTGCAACAATATTTTCTGACACAAAAGCATGCAATATTTACAAGTGTTTTGTTTTCTTAACTGGAAACAGACTATGACAGATGAAACACATATTTGTCAACCTACTTGCTGCAATAAGCATAAGGCTGAAGAAAAATGCTAGCACTTAATTAAATTTAACTAATTAAATTTTGTCCTATACAATCAGCAATGAACTCATATATACGGTTAATGCTTCATCTGTTCAAAATGTTTGATATAGTTTAGCAAGACAAGAATATGAAGGAAAAACCTAATAGAAATGTAACATATGCTGTTCCTTCCTCTTAGTCGGATACTTGTCTAGATTAAAATCAAAATAAGGCTCAAGATAATGCTAACTTGCTTGTTAATGTAGACTATTAGTATGTTATGGCTGTGGTTTTGTGCTTGTTACATCAATTCGCCATCTGTTAGTTTTAACTGATTTATTTAAAGTATCATAAATTACATTTTGAATATTATGACTCTTTTTCATTTGGTTAGACGACTTTATCACCAGTATTTTGGACACTGTTAAAAATACTTACCAGAATATGAATCATGTTGATTTTGATAAGCCTCTTCTTCCCATTTTCTCCATGTATATATCTGAGAATAACATGGAATGTACCACTTTAGGCCCCTATATACGAGCATTGATCTGAAATTGTAAAAGATGGTTGCAAGTAGCAACTATGAAAATGTTTTCTTATAAAGAGATACTTAGTGCATTTTACTATTGCTCAATAAAATGATGGGTAGCATGGTTTCAAAATCATAAGCTTGGCAGGGATTTTACACTTAAATACACATGTATCCTGGTGAATGATGGGAGCAGCAACCATTGAATTTCAGGTAAGAAAGAATTGAAAATCAGACAAAAATATAAATTAATAGCATGCAAGAAATTAGCGAGTTCTTTTTATGTAGTTACATGCCATAGTTTAAACCATCCAAAGCTCAGGGCAAAAGATTTTAAATTAACATAGTAGAGAAAGGAAGAAGCAGCATTGGTTGCACTGCTGCAAATTCAGTTGGGAATAACTGCATTGCAATGAAGATTTTCAAACATATCTTGTTCCTTATGAAAGACCAAAATACAATAATAGTGAACCTAAGCTGCCAAACTGACCCAAACTGGTGGTTCGGGCTGTAGCAAACCGAACCAACATGAAATTAGGACGGTTCAGCTAAGAAAAACCCCTCATCCCTTCGTTCGGCTACTTTGACCTCTCTCTCTCTCCAACACTAACCAATGTCAATCGACGTCGTCACCCTCGATCAATGCCATGGAGGCCCCTGCCAGCATCTCTAGTCCCAATCGCTGGTTAAGGGTTTGGGGCCCCCTCCCCCTCCCTCTCCTCCCTCTCCTCCCTTTCCCCTCACTCTATAAGCCCCATGTTCTCTCTTTCTCTCTCTCTTCCTCTCCTCTGTCGCCCTCAACCAATGTCGAAGACAATGCCATCGCCCTTGATCAATGCCAACACTTGCACCCCTGCCTTAGGACACCTCTCTCTCTCCCCCTCCCTCTCCTCCCTCTTCCCCCTCTCCCTCTACCTCTTTCTCCCCTCTGTCTTCTCTCTCTCCACCCGATTTCCTCCTTCTAGGGTTAGGGTTTCTCCTTCTCTCCCCTCCACTTCTCTAGACCTTTCATCTCTAGTACACCTCAGCTCGGAACAACACATATTGGTACCATATCAAACTAGTTGTCGGCTAGTACGAGCTCTATTACCAGTTCAGCGAACCTCGCTGCCGATATTTCCACTACTACAAGATGCATAGCATGACAGACTAGTGAAAGTTGCAAGATCACAAGAGAAATAAATTGCAGAAAACACCAGCAAGTGACAACTGAAAAAAAAAAAGGAAAAAAAGATAAAAATTTGTTCAGTGCCCCCAAGTTACATTGCTTATGAAGATTGATACACATGTAACTAAACTGTAATATCAAAAATATAAGTTCATTTCTGCAGAATTATGTGTGCAGATGTGGGCATTTTCATCTTTGTGTTATACAAGCATGGGGGGTGAGATCATAAGGTTATGCAAACTCCACAAATCTTCAATAAGAATTTTGCTCATCCACAACCTAGTCCAGAGTCTTCTTTTTTAACATAGACGTGTAAGAATGAACATATTCATGTCATGAAGTTGTAAACGAAGTCTCCTGTAATGATAGGATCATCTTTTTTTATCCATAGATGTAAACATGGCCTAGTTGCCTTATCATAGAATCATCTTTCTCAGTGTACATCATCCTCTTGGGGCTTATACCACCAACTACATGACTTTCGAAGTTAGTGAATATGATGAAAGGGAAAAAGAATGACTGGTTTAGGAATATAAAAGGAAATATACGTGGATAGAAAAAAATATGAAATTAATAGATGAAAAAACCTTTTTATCATCTGATCTAAAAATGCTACATTTAGACTGCCAAATTTTGTTGAATGTGATAACCAAAAAGACATCTTAATTGCAAACCTTAACAACAGCCAGCAACATTGTTAAGCAGCTGTAGGATACATGAGTTATGGCCATGACAAATATAAACCGGTGAAGCTGTTCCAGACCCTCGTAAGATACAAATGGCTCATGACCCTGCACAGTGGGCTTTCTTTTTTAAAATTTTGATATGTAATAAAGATCGCTCAAAATTATGAGTAACCAAAATAATTGAAGCTTAGTGCCTGCAGGCTTCTAAATAGAACAAATTCAAACCATAACCATGAAAGGTGATGTTTTCAATGACATAAGTACAAGTTATAGAATATGATCTGTAACTGATAAGATCTTGATAATTTAATGGATTCAATCACATGCCTCCATACATGTCCTCTGATTGACTTCAGACAGTGTCCTCTTAACTGAATGGTGAAGAACAAAGGCCATCAGTCTCTTGTCCAATTGGGGCCGGTCATTCTCTGCATCTGTGGCATCCTCGACCTCATCTTTCATGCATGGAGAAAAATTACCATCATAGAACTTTGAGTCAATGCAAATATTTGAAATTGTTCTTGAGGTGGCCGTCAGAAGCAGTGATATAAAGCCTAATAGCATTAGTTCTGCAGCACAGGAGATGAATGTGTTGGATACAATAAAGCTTTCTGATAATAAGAAGAGAATGCACTACCTGCCAAATATGTGAGGGGCAGGGAGAATTGCAGCTTTATATATTTGCAATTGTTTCTTGTTGATTAATCGATAGTAAATAAGATTCATTTGTCAGAAAACCTGAAGGATCCTCTGCTGAGTAAAAACTGCATACCTCCTTTCATTTTCTCCAATGCTTCAAAAAGTGGGTTCCTACGAGTTTTCCTCAACCACTATGAAAAAAAAGACACACAATTAGCCTTTCCTTGAACAAAATGAAGGCGGCCTGAAGAAATTACTTTTCTAGTCCAATGCTATGATGGTAATAGGCTGAAAAAGGACCATGATTTAAATGCATGTTAATTAAAGCATATTGCACCATGGATTAGTCTTATAATTCAAATTAGGGGCAAAGAATAAACAAATTGATTGGTAGAAGAGGATGATTTTTTTCATCAATTAGCTAGCATGGCCATGTTGTATTGCAGCGATTTTTTGAGTTCTTTCTAAATGAAAGTATCCTTAGACTATAAGGAAAAAAATCTTGAAATCTAACATACCAAACACTAGACAATCTAATACATCACTGTAGCATTTCTTACCTCTGACCCACCAAATAATAAATAAATTAAGGAAGCCCAAACAATAATGAAGAAATTACAGAATGAGACTATAAGACATTTAGTCAATAATGGAATGCAACATAAAACGAGATGGATGTATAGTACCATGTAGAAACAGAACAATGTTTTGAGTTATTCCTTGAAGCTTTTTTCTTTTTTTTTTTTTTTTTTTGAACTTTTTGGCGGGGTAAAACAAAACTTCTATTGAGAAAAATGAAAAAATAGAGTATCCCAAGTTTGGACGTAGCAAAGGAGAAAATTAGAAAATTTCTTCAAGGGGAAATGAAATTTGAAACAAGTTAACCAAGATGAAGAATCACTTATACCATCATTTACTCCATCACAACCAACAAATCCTGGTTCGTATTTGAAGATAAAAAAGTTTAAAAGATCTTTGGAAGAAAGAGATTTTCATAGATATTACAACCGGTGAGGGGAAGAAATTCAAACCTAGGGCACAGAAAAACATTCAGATCATTGTTCTCAGTTCAGGAAAGCAAGATTGAGGAAGGTTATTCCAATAACTCAATTGTAAAGACGAAAAAACTATTGTGAAAATCTAAACATTCTTTTGCAACAAAGTGGTGGGTTGAACTTTCAATCCCCCCTCCTCAAAAAAAGAAAAAGAAAAAGAAAAAGAAAAAGAAAAGAAAAGAATAGAAAAGAAAGAAGGAAATCTAGCAACCAGATCTTTTTCTGAAAGGAAAGGAGCATTACTTCAATAAAACTACTAACATACTCATGTTGGGCCTTGAATTTTCAATAACAAAGGCATTTTCTCTGTTCCTACTTCAATAACCAAGGCAAATCACACATAAAATGATAAAATATTAAAATTGCTGAAAAAAAACCATTGGACCCAGGAATCCAGGAAAGACAAAGTATCCAATCTAATACAAATCCAAGGAACAGAATAATTCAAAAGCATGACTAGTGAACCACTTACATGGCTTAAGCGATGAATCGATCTTTCCACAAGCAAAGAAACTGCAATAAAGATTGTCATCACGGTGGCCACCGACCATGTGGGGGTCAGTGCCAGTGATCGCATTTCTTCTGATCGTTCCGCCATTTAAATGTAGGGCTTCTAAGGCATTAAACTGCAGCTCTACAAGACCAAGCAAGACTCAGTATCCCGCTTTCTCCTCTTCCCCTCACCAGCCTCCTACCAAACTAGCTAAAGAAGGTCCTTTAACCTTGAATAACTCAAAAACCTAAAACCGAAGCTAAGAAAATGAAAAGAATATATCCAAAATCGCAACTTTTTTCCATTTTCCCCCAAAATCACAGCATTATTAAACTCCACAGCTAAACCCACTCAACTTTCGCCTATTTTACTCAAATCACAATATTAACAGATCCCAGACAATAATGGCAGTTTCCTCCAGGCCATCCACCCCCAACGCTCCAGACAAAGAAAACCTCCTATAGCGCCAAGAACAAGACCCAAAAACTCTTCTCTGAGACCGGCATTGCTCAAAAGAGCTCTCTCCGCGTGTCTGAGCGAAGGACCGCACCCAAGAAACTTTTTTCAAATGCCGTCTTCTCCCAGCCGACCCATTTGAGCTTGCAAACAAAAACAAGAGATTAAAAAAAACAAAAAGAAAGAAGATTCCGGGTTCCACCTCCACCGCAGATCTCTTCTCAGAGAGAGAGAGAGAGAGAGAGAGAGAGAGAGAGTGCAGGTGTTTTGCCTTGCCTGGAATTGTTGGATGGCGTCAGCTTCGCCACTCACGAGTCAAACTTGGGCTTACACCTGCTCTCACTCCCTTGGACAAGGAATCGAGGACAAAAAGAAAGTTATTATAATTTAGTATTTGCCCATTGTGCCGCTGGGATTCACGTGGCACCATGTCCTAGCTCCTAATATGGGCAGCGTTCGAACTTCCATTAGAAAAAGCCCCGCCGACCCAAATCCAAATGATATCAGATGACGGCAGAAGTCAGATGTCGTTTGAATTTTGCTTGCTGTCACAAAGTCTTCAGTTACCGTTATGTCTAGCTTTGCAAAATCCAAAATTTCAGTCTGGAGCCAAGGATGCGAAGGATATAAATGAAGGTAAACCAATGGCAGGAGATGGGTCCAGACCACCGGCTCGCTTTGCCAAGATCCAGCCGGATCACATGTTAATAACCATCGTAGAATGTTCGGACAATGTATATGTCATGGACAAAGCAATCCATGGATTATGGACTAATTAGAGCATTTTGTCTTGAAATAATTTAGGAAATTCTGTTTCATGATTCTTGAAAGTATTCCATATCTTCTAAAATTTGCTATTCAAAACCGAACCGATCATGTTTAATGCATGTCTACGATCAAACACATGATTTAAAATGGAGAGTAGCTTGGCCAATATCAAAATCACTTGCATAATTAGTAATGGAATAATAGAGCTCACATCTTTGCATCACCTAAGTTCTCCATGTTGCCTTGGCAAAACCACTCTACTAACTTATAGGCTATATGTGTTTTCTAATGCAATCGATGTAGACGCGTTCATATCTCTTTCAAGTGAGATCACAGTCATGGCCTTTTCTTTTCTAGGTGGTCTAAGTTGTTCTCCTTTTTATTCCTTATGGCTGCTTCATGCTAGAGCTAGTATTGGAAAATTAGCACATCTGACGACGGAAGGCCAGCTGTTATCTAAGACGGGAGGTTTAAAACGAACTACCATGTATCTTTGGTTTGGGTGGCGTGGAAAGCCGAGTGGAACACATCTGGCTGGAACGTCGCTATCGTGTTCTCTCTTCCCAAATCGTGTGGGCTCCAAATGGACGTCACATTTCCCATTCCATCAGCCTTGCAACAGATCGGGGACATTTTATTTGTTTTTTGTTGAATGATTTTTTTTGGTAATAATATAAAGCTAATTGTAAAGCCCAACAAAATCACCATTCACATAATTTAGCTTGGACACATACGTCATCGCATGTGGACGCCAGCGGAGAGCAGGCCATGTGAACCCAGAGACTTCCTTGAGATAGCTCCAATTATTTCGGCAAAATGATGACCTCATATTTGATTCTCACATGGGTGTATTTGATGGTAGACAATTTTGGTAGGAGCAAAATTGGATAAGAAGGAAAGAAAGACTGATATAAATTGTCCAAGTACTTTGGTAGCAATCCTTAAATCATTTAATCTATTTAACTTGATTGGACCTGTGGTGGACCGAATTGGATTGTCCATTTAATAAAATGGTCAGATTCGGACGTAACTTCGATTATTCAATGCTCAAACTAAAACCTTGTTTAGTGTGGCTGTAAGCATGTTGCCCATGTAGCAAATTCTTGTCCTTAATTGACACGGTGAATGATATAAGTAGGTCATTGTAGAACTTATAATTTGTTATGGATCATGTTACGTGCCTTCTCCTAATTCTTTTTCCTAATCTTTCAGCAATTAAAATCGTGATTTTGTAGGCAAATGAAACAAAACACATGCATGATTAATTGCAAAGGAAACCAAGCATGGATGATGGAGAAAGAGACAACTCTAGGATCCAGCATGCTCGAGGTATGAGATAATGCACCATGCAATCTGAGACCGTGACCAGTCTGCTAGGGGATGCACCCAAATTTCTTGCCCATCATCAATAATCTCTCATAAAGGGAGCCAAACTGATGAGGCCCACCAAACTGGTGGGCATCAGGTCATGGCAAAATTTCTTTGGCATGCAAAAAATAAGAAAACTATCTTAGCGTGCCATAGTTTCCCGATCATATCATGATTCTTCTGTCATGCAGTAATATCATTGAGCTCTAAAAGAATTTGGCCACACCACCGACTGGTGCTCACAAATGTTAGCCCAATATCTCATATTTATGATCTTTGTTTTTTGATGGAGGTTGTGATGTTGACGTTACATATTGATGAATTCTCACCTCCAGCCAATGCAAAAATTGGGTCTGAAAACAACCTAACAGGTCCTGTTATACCATGGAGGATCATTTTTTTCACCAGGCTCTCCTCCGGTGTAGAGGTATCTTGCCAATTTAATATTTCCCTACTCTCTGATTTGATCCAGATATGGCAAATAAAATCGTCCCCGTTCTGCAAGGGACTTAAAGCTGTTCAGCTAAATTTCCGGCATCACTGTTGTGAAGTCCTGGATGGCAACAACGTTCAGAAAGCTTGGCCATATAGTTTTTGTTGAGATATCAAAGCAATTGATATGTTGAAACAATCGACAGGCTTCAGAATCATACATTGAAACATTGTTGCAATGAAACCTAGAAGCAATAGGGAAGGAAGATGGCGGCCCATATCACACCTGGAATTTTTGGTTCCCGCTTTCAACTTACGAACAGCTAAAGCAGAATGAAGGGAAAATTGTGGTTAACTCGTCACACAACAGGAGTCTCTTTAAATCTATGATCTAAGGGTTTAAGATCATGAAACTAGCTTAAAGGAAAAACAGAGTAGAGATCATGGACCAACACCTCCACACTTCTTTTGTAGATCACACATTTTTTTCAGATAGCTAGATATTTACCAAAAAACTTCTCATAATCAGCATTGGTGTCTATTTCATATAATCACATTAGTGCAATTATCATCAATGTGGTGCTATCCAGAAATGTACCTTTGAAATCTTTCTATAGTTTCGGTGTATTTCTCTGGCAGCAGACACCAAAACCAATCCTTCTGAAAGTCGTGGAGATCAGCATAGTTTTACCCAGACATGCAGGATCGCAAAAGAAAAAATATTTTAGCTCATAGAAAGCATTTTATTTTATATAAGCAATGGTACATCCATAGTTCATAGGACTTTCTTCTTCAAATTTGGCAACACGAGGATGATTTCCGAGAATGTCAATGGCACATTCCTTAACAGCACCAGTGCCCATCCCATGAACAACAAAGAGAACCCCATTAGACCTGCATCCGGAAATGGCCATGTGAAGATTATGGGATGCTTCTTCAACTCGCATGCCTCGCAAATCAACTGTATTCTTGGATGTCTTCACAGCTGGCCCAAAAGTAACCTTATCCTTGTTTGCCCCTGCAGAAAATTCCTTGTAATATCGTCCCTGATCCTGTAGCAGCTCGTGTGCCAACAAAGTTAATAGACGGTCTCTAAACTTTGGCAGTAGCTAATCAAGAAATACTTATTGCTGAGAAAACAGTGCAAGCAAGATGCCTCCTATTACAAGTAGAAGAACATTCAGGGGCTTTTGCTTTGAGTAATACAGAGGACAAACATATACTTATGTCCCAATTCAGATGCATGCTATTAGAACATGAGGGTAAATATTTCAAATAATGATCATTATTTTCTAAAAAAATGCATATTAATTGGCCTGCCAAAATAGATCATAGTTGAATCTAACTGGAAATGAAAATAAATTGTTGTGAATAAATGCATGCATTGTATGTACCCAATTAGAAAACCAATCATACTTGGACATAACTAGGGGATATATAGCACAAATAACATTAGACATAAACCAATGAATTTTGGAAGGGAAGGGGAGAGTTTAATGAAGAAAAATACTCTATCATAGTCCTCTTGTTCCATGCAAGCACCATGTCCAAGTGCCTAGGCATTATATGTTCTCTATTATGTATTTCCAGTTTTCGAAACAAGCTTCATGCACCCAAAAAAAAAAAAGAAAAGAAAATTACTAACATGATGACATAAAGTAGTAAAAGAACATTACTGAAATGGAGAACATTATAAAAGACACGATTTGAATGAGAAGAAATCTCAGTGGCAGCACAACGACTGTTAACATGCCTCACACTAGTAGCCCTATAAAATAGTCCGGACATTGTCACCAAATAGACATATGACAAAGAGCATGAACAGAGATAAAGGTCCAGCTAGATGGCAAAGGGGAGAGACAAAATTAACAAATGGCAATGTAGGCAAAATATAATCCATATATGAAGTAACATGGTCCAAGTTCTGTGCATACTCATATCACCTATATGCGTGCAATTGTATGCAAAACAAATGCATGCAAGCTAAATGAGGATATCAGGGTGGCAACGCATTGAAATTCCAACTTAACATATACGAATGATGCATTGATATAGTCCCTGAGGTATAGAAAACAATTGCATCTGCATATATGAAGCAACTGTTATTGCGAATCTGGGGAGCATGAGTACATATATAAGGAAATGTACATGAACAGTGACAAATTTCTCCGTAGAAACATCTAAAATAGCAGTTAAGTTGATTAAACTTAAAAGATAAGCTCCCAGGAAGTTCAGGACATGCTCTCTTAAAGGAATTTTCTGGTGCTAAAGCATTAAAAAATTGTTTGGAGGGATTATAATGGACCAGTTGATCGTCTTGACTTGGCTGATGTGGAAGGAACCATGTACAAGAGAGACAACGATGAATTTTGGTCATTGTATTTATATCAAAGTGATCCACCGGATTCAAGAGGGAAGATGCAGGGAGGTTGGGGGAACTTGTTCACATAACTAAAGCACAAATTTTGAAGATTCATCTTTCTTTGAGCATGTCTATGTTAAAATGATTAACTATATCAAAAGGAAGGTATCTAAGAAAAACGAAAAGGATAAACCAGAAATAATTGAAGGACAGTTTTCCAACACACCTGCACTTTTAGGCGCGAAGCAGGGTATACTGTATCCTTCATGCTACCTTCAACCAACTTCATGTCTGTTTTCTTCACACGTACCTTTATTTTTCCATACTGCACCATAGCAATGTCATCTTCTGCTGGTGCTTCAATAACAGTGGCCAACTTATTTCCTAGCCCTTTCACATATACTTTATCTCCAATTTGTGGTATATATGAACTGTGACTGTCTATGTTTCCAAATAGAGTATCATCACCTGGATGGTGAGCTGCAACAATGGAGGCAATAGCAGCCTCCGCTTCTCTAATCATTGATTTAAACTGATCGGGACTTGCATTTTTAAGTTGAGTTTCAAAATTCTTGATTATGGAATCCATTTGAGACTTCACAGTCTTTAGTTCCTGTTGCACCCGATGGGATTCTTTTGCCTTCAGAGCAGCAACACGCCTATCAAGACCTTCCGCCTCAGAGTGAATCTATATGATCCAAAAAACAATATCAAGATTCAGAGGTACAGCACATTAGAGAAAGATGCAAAACCGTGCTTTTTATATGGCATATCATTGAGACTTTGCAAATGACATCAGCACCAAGACAGCAGAAAAATTTGAACCCAACATCTGGAAAGAAAAAGAATGAGATTCTAAGCACGCATGGTGTTGCTCTTTAGTACTTATTTATAACAATGCTCTAATGACATCTTGTATTTAGAAGTTATGAAGGAATAGGGCCTCTCCACTGCCCTCTAGCACACAAGATATGAGTACACGGGAGGGGGGGGTATAGTAGAGAGGGACAGGGAGACGAGGAGGAGTCAGCAGGGGGGAGAAGGGGGAAAAACAGGACTTGCAGAGGATAGGGTCTAACATAACCCACCCAATTTATTAATGAAAAAACACATAAGCAGAAAGCAAGAAAGAAAAGAGAAAATAGGGGGAATGAGAAAAAATAACAGTTGAAAGGAACAAGAGGTAAATAAGCTAAAATTAAAATAGCTAAATTTGACAAAGGTGATCATCCAGCTAATAACAAATTGATCCTGTTGGCATTATAAATCTGAGAGACTGAACACATCCATCAAATAGATATGATCATGTTTATGAAGATACCTCTTGTGCACATTGAAGATCCTCTGATAAGAAATATAAAACAGCTGGAATGAAGCAATGACCCACCTTTTGCGAAACTTACCAATTAGAAGGGATGGAACCTACTCTAGCATTAGCAACAATTCTACATAGGTAACTACCACATGACTTCATTACAAAATGATTGTTCATGAAATTAATCAATTATTGTCTTAGCAAATGGTAAGAAAATACCTCAAGATGTAACTTCTTAACTTCTGAAAGAACAGATGCAGCTTCCGTTGATTGAGCCTCTAACAGGTTCCTTTCTTCCAACAATGACTGATAAAGCAAACCTTGCTGTTCCCTTTGTTTGTCAGGCACTAGCTTCTCAACCCATTCTTGTGCACGATCCAGCACCTTCTGATCAAAACCAATTGACTTAGCAATACTCAAAGCATTGGAATTACCAGTATTTCCCCACAATATGCGATATGTAGGCTGCAAGCTTTCCACACAAAACTCCATAGCAGCATTTTCAAACCGAGAATCACCATCCTTCAGACGGCTTAAGTCCGCATAATGGGTAGTCACAACAGCTAGATTGACACGACCAGCAAGGTGCTGCAAAATGCTGGTGGAAAGAGCCACACCTTCTGAAGGGTCGGTACCACTACCAATCTCATCAATGAGAACAAGTGAATCATTTGAAGCAACTTCTATCATCTTGCAGATGCATGATATATGCCCACTAAAGGTTGAGAGATTATGCTCCAGTGACTTCAATCCAGAAAATACAGGTTTCAGAAATAAAACCAAATTTGATCACCTTAAGACACATATATCTTCTCTTTAAAAAAAGGTAGAGAAACTACCTGGTGATCACCAATATCAGCAAGAATCTGATCGAACCATGGAAGCCTTGGCCTACCTCTAGCTGGCAAAAACATACCAGCCTTAGACAATAGCGCTGCCAAACCCAAGGTTTTCATAGTCGCAGTTTTACCTCCAGCATTTGGCCCAGAGATCGTAAGCACCTTTGTGGTATATCCAATCCTGATGTCTATGGGTACTGGTGTTTCAGCTTTGGGCAAATCTTCAGACTCCATCACCCCATCTCTCCTATTCAACATTTCTGAGCTCCCAGCTTCTGGTATTGAAATAGATGACAAACTTCTAAGTGAAGGTTGAAGGAGCAAAGGATGTTGAATACCTTGAATATCTATTGACAGAGAGTCTGCAGATATACTTGAGTTGATAATTTGATGGCCCTCGCTGAAAACTGGGCGCACACCATTCATCCACAGGGCATAAGCACCCCTAGCGGAAGCAAGATCCAACTCCAGAATCTTCTCCATCAAAAGCTTGATCTTTGTTTCTGAGCATGCAATTTCTGAAGATAGGAAGCCCAAAATAGCAAGCTCCTCATCTTTCTCATCATTCAAAAGCCTAACTTCCATGTTGTTCACCTCAATAGCATCTCTTGGCTCCATAAAATATGTTGCTCCGGAGCTACTGGAACTTAGAACAATACCTTCAGGAAGTAGAGACCTGTGAGAAGCCTTAATGCCAACACACATTCTTGACCTACGCTTGGTGATCAGAGGACTGTCAATGCCACCAGCCTGGAAAACATTCATGGATATTTCCCTCAACAGAGACTCCAGCCTCTCCATGTTCTGCTTCCTTTCCAACCTAACAGATTCCAACTTCACGCTAGCTCGATCCAGAACTACAGAGAGAGTACAGTCAATACAAAATCCGATCTTGTTTGCTATATCTGTAAGGAAATCACAATCTTGCAGTATATCAAGAAGAGGAGCCAACCTGTTCAGGAATAAACAAATGATAGTATTATGTAACTGCTGCTTGTAAATCAGGAACATAAATAAAACAGAAAAATGGGCTTGAGCTGAAAAGCTATAAGCATCCAAAATCTAACTCAAGTCCGCATATAGTCTAATCAGATATACTGAATACTAAATCTAACACTAAACAAGAAACTGTGTGCATGTAACTTGAATTGTTAAAATTACGCCTTTCACTGCAGAAAAGGTTAAAAATTCCTGCTACTGGAAATTTTTAAATGTAGCGCCATTAAATTCCTCAAGAAAAAACATTGTGGGGAGGGGGGACCAATTATGGCCACTGAATTTATGGAGGAAATTCCCAAGCTCAAGTAAGATCTTTGCGTTGTTTTAGAGGGAAAATGCAAATATTCTTACATGGCTTGGTGGGGGAAAAAAAAACTAAATTGCAGTTTTGATTCACAAAATAATTATTTGAGGACAGGAATTAGGTAGAGCTAGTCACCTATCAGGAGACTCTCCAGCAGCCAAAACTTGATCCAGCTGTTCAAACACCCTTCTTGCAGACCGGAGACTCCGCTCCACGGCACAGAGCTCCCTAATGGTGAGCAGCTGTCCATCAACTGCCGACCTCACGATCCCCGATACATCATCGATACCAGAAAAATCCAACGGCCGGGGAAGGAGCACGGCCGCCGCCGTCTGATCCAAGAGCTTCAGGCTTTCTTCACGATCTCGACCAATCGGAAGACTCCCGCTCCGGCACAGAGCTTTACCAGCGCTCGTAGAGACAAAGGCGCAGACTTGTGAGCATATCAAGCTCCACTCCAGGGTTTCCTCCGTCTCCTTCCGGAGCTCCTCGCGTAGAACCTCGGAAACCCTAGCTTCATTTCTCGGCTTCTGAAGGTCACTTGAGAGCCCAAAGCTCTCGGCTTTCTCCCGGGAGACGTTGGAAGCCCCAATTCTGGTGCCGATGGAACTTAAGCCGATCTTATCATCAGAGAGATTTGAAGCTCTGATGGATGTGGGCGTTAAAACCCTACATTTGGGAGGGACGGAAATGGTGAAATCGGAAGGGAAAAAGAGATTTGGGAGTTTTTTGACAGGCAAGAAGCAGTCGAACATTATTTAGAGGGAACGGTGAAACGAGTCCGGAGAGTCGGAGACCCTGCTGCCTGCTGCTATTCTTTTATGGAGGTTGGGTGGAGTCCCAAGGGGAAGCGCGGTATCTTATCCGGTTCGTTTTGGAGGGAAATGGCGTCGAAGATGCCAGAGGACTGGATTTTGTTTTGAGGAGCCGAGTCGGTTGTGGTGCGGACCGAGCGGTCATCGATGCATGACGATTTGCACGCACAAATCACAATGCGCAGCCATTCTGGACGAATGCTATAGCAGGAGCGCATGATGGATGGTTGATATGAGCTGTCTACTACCATCTCCCTGTCGAGTCGACCTACTGTTGGTTTCTGTCTTTCTATGTATTGTAGAAAAGTCCTGGAGTCCATGCTGAGCTCGGAGTTTTTTGCAAACTAATATGAAGGCAAAAAATATATTATCACCACAATCCAAGCCGTACTATTTATGTTATTTTTTTAAAATTATTTTTAAAATTTGATAAATAAATATATCCAATATAATAGATATAAGGGTTTTTTTTAAAAAAAAAGATAAATTTTTGATACAAAATTATAGCAATATATGTATATATCTCGATGTTGTAAAATAATATATTATGATAAACTAATAATATTATATAATAAGAAATAAGAAAGTATTGTATGTTAGGTATGTCTAGTCATTGTACTTTTATTTTGAAGTAAGATAATGCTTATAAAATAAAATTTAATAAAATAATAATATAAGCTAATAATCTATGTAGATATATGCGTAGTATGCTATTAAAGAAAAATAATTTTTATTGACAACATGCATTGAGTAAATATAATTAGCAATAATAACATTAATTTTATATTAATTTAGTAGTATTGGTATAAAATTTTTTATTTAATATGATTTAATGAGTCAATGAGCTTTTTATTAATGATATTATTATATTTTGATAAAAAATCATGTTGTACTTGTTATCTAAAATAAAAAATTTTAATAATAACATTATTATTATAAGGGTTTATGGAAAACTTGATACAACCATGGCATTCATTTTAGTGTGTGTATATTAGATAATACCAATATTTTAGCATGTTGGGCTTAATAATAGATTTAATTAAGCTATTTGATTTAGAAACATGCCAAACCTAAACTTTATTTTAAAAATATAAATGATAAACTAACCCAAACATTTTCAGCTTCCCGCAATATCTAAGGGTTCAAGATTGATTTAAATATGGATTTCTTCGAACAAAAATTGAATTTGATATTGTACCCAAACAAGTTAAGTTTGAACATAATTTTGTATAAATAATAATAATTTCAATTAGCCTCCAGCTCCACTCATTATTCATTAATTTATGATGAGACCCAAGCACCATCTATTAATGCAAAATCCATAGAACCATGCTGGGATCAATGTTATGAACGTGGAAAACCGAACATGGCAATAAATTTATCAATAATTCATTAATTATGCTATGATTGAGCTTTTTATTTTAAATATTTCATATTCTTGGGTCATATATGCAAATGATATTTAGGTCTTATTATAAGTTTTATTTCCAATGATTCATGTAATAATCTTAGGAAATGGTTATTGGGTCACAAAATGGAAACAATAAATTTTATCCTTTTCATGAATTTTGAAATATATTAGGATTTATAGTATTTTTATATTATTTTTACATTCTATACAGCATTTTCAGATTTTTCTCAGGTCACTAAATGTAAAATTTAGATCTTACCTGGAAATTACACTCCCTCTTTCTATATAGTAACCTTAAAATGATTCCTCTGTTATTATACAAAAATACAAACTTCAGACTATCATATAACATTTGAAATATAGTAGGATCTATATTTTGGGTGTTTTATTTATCAACCATGGAGCAGTTCTTATATCCTAGGTGTCATGGTGCAAAGAGCTTATATTTTTTTTCGATATTTCACTTTACTCAATAGGTGGTGTTTGATGACCTAAATAAAATATTAAGATAATTTTAAATAACTAGTGATCTTTGAGATAATCTAAACTCCAATTATTCAAAATTATCATATTTGGTATGCTATATTTTGATAATTAAATATTCCTAAGTATACATTAATAATTTATTTGATATTTTATGAAAATTCAAGATCATCAACCATATAATAATCAAAACTACTCCTAATATATTTTATAAAAATATATTATCAATCATATAAATTACTATGATAAAATATTAATATATTTTATTAAAAATATATTTAATAGTCCTATAAATTATTAGTTCGATAAAGATATATTAATTGTTATCATAGAAATATTTTTATTTACACTTACAATATATTTTAATATTAATATTTATTTTGATTTAAAAAAATAAGACAAGTAGAAGTAATATATTAAATAACTTTGTTGTATTAATAAGAAATAAAATATTATATTTCTATAATAATTTAAAATTATCATTGAATACAATAATATAATTAATAACATATTATAATAATATATATTATAAATATAATATCTAATATTAATATAATATAATATATTGATATGTCAAGTTTTTCATTGGATTAAGAAATATTTTTACTATTAAATTTTGGCTCAAGATTTTTGTGCTAAAGTGATTTGAATTTTCAATCTTAAGATATCTTATCACTTGGATGATCATCCCATATCAAACTATAAAATATTATTTTTTTCTTAATAGAGATCTCAAAATATTTTTGAATCTAATATATATATTAAAAAATAAAAATAGAGAGAAAATTTTTAGATATTTAAGATTTTCTATGTAAATCCTCTTATTTCACAATACTTCAAGCATTAAATTCAAGCTTTAAATTAATAAAAAATTATATTAATTTTTATTAATATAAATTAAATTAAATTATTATATTTTTATAATTAAAATTTATTTATATAAATAATAAAATAATATAAAATAAAATAAATATTATTTAATTATTTATATATAATTTTTTTAACATACGGACCTAAAATTAGTTACTATATAAAATAAGAAGTTTGAATTTAAAATAAGAAGTTTGAATTTAAATCACACCACACAACTCTCCCCTCGTGCCCCACCAGGCCCAGTCACGAGCCCACGGCTCCACCTGCAACTTGGGTCCTGTCTTCTTCCTCCCATCGCCGTTACTTTTCGTTAAAAAGCCCACCGCTCTCCCACGCTGCCACGCCATTTCATGCATCCCCTCCCCTCCGCCCGCCACTTTGTGACGCCCTACCGCGACGCCTGCCCCCTCGTGTCACACCATTCCACACCACCCCCCTTTTAACATCCCTCTCACCTCCCCTCCCTTCCACTGCCATCACCCCCGCCCTTTCCATCGCCGCCGCCATGGACGCCTTCTCCCCCGACTGGTCGGATCTCCCGAAGGAACTCCTCGCCCAGATCGCCTCCCGCCTCCCCCTCCTCTCCGACTACCTCCGCTTCACCGCCGTCTGCAAGCCCTGGGCCGCCGCCCGCTGCGCCTCCCGGCCCCCCTTCGAGCGCCCCTGGATGCTCCCCTTTGAGCAGCCCCACCACGCCGAGGACGGCCACCTCGTCTTCCTCCCTCTCGCCAATCGCCGCCCTCTCCGTCTCTACGTCCCCGAGCTCTTCCACCGCTGGATCTGCGGCGCCTCCCGCGGCTGGCTCGTCACCGTCGACCGCCGCCTCCACATGCACCTCGTCCACCCCTTTGCCCACTCCCAGATCCCCCTTCCCGTTCCTCCCTCCATCGGAATGGAAAGGCTCTACCCTCCCCAGTGCCTCCGCGGCCGCTCCCTCTTGAAGGCCGTCCTCTCTGCCGACCCCGTCGTTGATCCCACCAGCTGCACCATTATGGGGATCAATGGTGCGACCGGCAAGCTCACGTTTTGCCGCCTTGGCGATGCCAGATGGACCGTCATCAATGACCCTTATGGCATCTACTCCGATCTCGTCCACTACAATGGCCGCTTTTACGCTGCCACCGCCGATCCCACCGTCGTGGTTTGCGACCTCGCGAGCCCCGTCCCGAGAACCATTATCTCTGCTTCCGCCGCTGGGCGCAGTGGCTTCCCGAATTATCTCGTGGAAGTCGATGGTGACCTTCTCTTTGTCGCTCGGCTCCGGTGCACTGTTTTGATAGAGCATGGGGAACACATCTGCAGGACGGTTAAAATTGAAGTTTTTAAGCTGGATAATGAGACGGGAACATGGGTGGAGACCAAGGATTTGGGGAAGATTGCGTTGCTCTTGACCCACGATCAGGCTGTGCCGATCTTGGAGGAGGAATTTCCTGGATGCAAGAAAAATTTCATCTATTTTACAGACCTTCACTACAATTATCATGCGATGTGCAGGTTTGAGGAAGTGGGGTTGTTTGATTTGGAAAATGGCGCGCTCCAGCCTTTCACTCAGAAAGAACTATTTAGCCCTCTATATGAGCCATCAGTCTTTATGACTCCTGTTTTATACCCTGGAGGAGAAGCTAGGTAAGCAGCTCGCCATACTTTTCCCCCTATACTAGTATAGATGGATTGATTGCTCAAGTTATCGCAAAATTTTCCTAAATAGCACATGTTTTCATTATGATGATGATTGATGGTTGTTGAACATCTCACTTAAGTTTGCTATACTGGTCAAGCTTTGTTCTGCCAGATCATATAATACTTACGATTGACTGCTGCTGCTTTTTTACCTCCCGTCACCAATGCTTTGAAACCTTTTGCTTTAGGGGGAAAAATGGAGTTGATATTGTCAATGTAATTGCTTTACTTTTTAGTGATATAGTTCGATAGTCATGTTCATGATATAATATTGCAGGTGTAACATTGGAGATGGTATTTTGAGCAGTATTAGATTGCATAGATTGGATTAGGTGAATCCTTAGTCACTTGATTTTGAATTTTGGTTCTTCATAGTCATGTTTCTATATAACATTCATGGAGTTAATAACCCTGCAAGACTGGTAGATTGGTTAGGGCTTAATTAGTTAATTTGGTCCTTCCAGTAGCTTTATGTTTCAGGGCTTCATGGAGCTGCTGATGTTGTACATATCAGAGTCTTTGTATTTCATTTCCAAATCAAATATCACCTCCTCTTTCACATTCTCTTGCTAGAAATCATCAGCAGCCGAAGCAGCTTGGGAAGGGTGCAACTTAAGATTTCCACAATTTCTATCTGGTTAAAAGATTAGCAGATATTTATCATTCTGATTTACTGTATTGAAAAGTTAATATCCAACACAACTTTTATTGATTGCAGGTCTCCAGCAAATGTTGCCGGACCATCTCAAGCACGGGATGCTTCTGCATAGGTATGCATTTCCCATCCTTAAATATTCTGATTACCATTTTTTTGCTCACCTTTTCTGCAATCTTTTATGATTTTTTTTCTTGCCGAGTTTTAGGATCAATAAATCTGATTCATTTATGTGCTTTCTCTTATACTTCTGGCTTATGTATAGAGAAAGTGGATGTGCGCGTGTTGAAGTCCATTTCATGGATGATAGAAAGTATTTGCAGAAGGACCTGCGATGTAGTTACTGGGCTCAGGCGTCTTCCTATTGCATGTAAGGTGTTAATCCTGTAGTCTGTAAAATGCCTATGTAGTATGCATTTGCTTATGGTTTTAGTAAGTAGGTGTTAAAGGAAACTCTTCAAACTATGGTGATCTTGTTATCACATTATATGCATTTATCTTACTATGGGAGAAAGACATGCAGGAGAGACCTTGTTACCTTAATGTAATGTTTAAACTTTAATTTAATGCTTATGTTGCTTTGCAGTCTTACTTTGTCATGCACTTGTATAATGTACCGATTTCCTTCCTTTGCATGCATTACTTATTCAAGTTGCTATCATCTGCATGGCAACTTCTTCTAGTTCCGATCTGAGCAAATGATCATTTATGAAAAACTTAGAGACGTGTATCTCTGTTCTGGTCCCTCTGGGAGGTGTTTGGATGATGGTGACATGCATAGTTTCTTGTAAGTTTGGAGGTGTTACATACATACGTACGTATATACATACATATGTATTATATCATCATTTAGGGGACATGAAATCGATATCTTGTTTTACTTGATATATGGTTGCCTTTAAAAGGTCTTCTCCAATGAATAACATATGTTCGAATGTTCGATGCAGTTAGCAACTAATTCCCTTGCTAGCTTCCAGGTTTCATGTTTCTCTTCTTTCTTTGTTCTTAACTGTTCTGTGAAGTAGGTGCTTGCCTAATCTTATGCTGGAAGTTAGATGGTCTGATATGTTTTCACGAGGTAGCTTATTGGAGGATTCAGTTGGCCTCTTAAAGTTAATCTGTAAACATTGCTGCTTGCACTGAGGATTCTTCCAGATTCTTAACTTCCCTCAGTTACGTACTACCAGTGCTCTCTTTCATCACGACCTTCTTGGCCACTTACTGTTATGGGTCATATGTGGCTTTTGGAGAAACATTTTTATAGAAGATATTGGAATATAGCTGACAATCATTGCTAGCATATACAGTTGGTGTTTAGTTGGTGGATGCTACATATAGAAGCATCTTGATGCTGAATTAAAATACGCATGCAGCTATCATCCTACAATTTCTCCAAAATTTTGGAAGAATAAACAGCTAACTAGTGTTATGCAAAAAAAGAGAAAGTTAAAAAGAATTATTTGAAAATTTTCTGTACAATACTATGATTAATTAATTTTACATTTGAAGTTAAAATTCTGCATGTAGGTGTATGAAGGGGATCAATGCTCTCAAGAATTTTTCTTTTAAAAAATGTAGGAACCTAGCAGAACTAGCTAGATGCATCCTTTGTCAATCTAGCCTTGAATTGAAAGTAAATTCTGAGATCTGCTTAAGCTGAGTCTATATATAGTTTTCAAGGCTCAAGCTGTGAACCAGAACTGATCTAGCAAGAAAATAAAAGAGATAAAAAGACCCTTTCTATACTTGAGAAGGGATTGTGAGGCTTCAAGCATTCATTTCCCTCATTGGTAGGTGTATTGTAGTCAAAGTACAAGACAAATTGATTAGTAAGTAGGATAGTGATAAACAACTAGCCAAGCAAACAGGTGGCTAAACATTCTAATCAATTTGTGGTGGTTCAAATGAGCAAGTGGGCACACAAGCAGCATCATAATGCTTGATGAAGGCAAAGAACAAACTTGACAAGTTGAATAAATGAATTATGAGGATTAAGACATGTGCACAAATATTTTTGAAAGAGAGGTTCCGGAATTAGACATGGATCTTAATTGAGTTGGTGCACTTATGCAAGTAATAATTTGGGCTTCATGCTGCACTTAAGTCGCGACAAATTTGGCATAGACATGCCCAAAATGACTTCAACATGGAAGGCAATGCCATCCTAAACCGCCCAGTTAGGATCGTATTGAACCATACTAGGGGCAGACCGGCATGGTTCCACCCCTCGGCTTGAGAAATTGGATGAGGGAGGGGGGGAGGAAGAAGAAAAGAGAGGGAGGGAGGGAGGGAAAGAGGGGGAGAGAGAGGCTGAGAGAGGGAGAGAGGTGGCTTTCGAGCCCCCATCTCCTTCTGCTACACCAAAAAGGCAGAGGTGATGGGGGCTCAAAAGCCCTATCTCCCCTCCTCTCGGTCTCTCTCTCTCTCTCTCTCTCTCTCTCTCTCTCTCTCTTTCTCCATCTCTTTCCTTCTACCTCTCCCCTCCCTCGCCTACTCTAGCTGTGTCACTATAAGTTCAGAACAAAATGGCATACCATACCACATTGGACCGTAGAACCACGCAATCAGTACAGGTCCCAATACTGGACTTCGGGCTTACAAATCTATCTTGACTCAGCCTACGTATGGATTTTATCAATTCAAAGCCAACGTAGGTGAGGTCGAAGATTTCAGGCCTTTGACTGGTTCAAGATTCTCGACATTCCTAATTATATCTTGGTTCATATATATATCATATTTATTTCAATATAAGAAAGTATTTTAGGCCTTTCACCAAGAAATTTTTTTCATGAAATTCAATTTGTGATTTTCTGCAAGCTTTCAGAAAGCTATGACGTGTATTGGGAAACAATAAAGCCATTACCAATTATGGTCTCAGCAAAGCAAGGTCTTGGGAGGGGCAAACTAGGGACAAACCTAATCATTTGTATTTCTTTTGCATAAAGTTGAGTCTAACCCATTGCGCTTGTTAACCCAAGCATATTTGCCTTTTCATCAAGCATTGCTCCCTATTCATTGTGAAGCAATACGAGGAACAAATAAAAATGATGACAAATGTCTTCTCTCCTACTTCTGGCTATACAATGATGGTGCTTCCATATTTAGCTTCCTTTGTGTGAGATTCGTAGAAACTATACATAAATATTTGCTATATATGTATTCGAGTTCCATATTGTAAAAATGAGATTGAGAAAGTTATATGGCTTGCTACGTGGTCATGTAACATTAGGAATTGATCTGATTGATCCTAGATCATGGGTCAAAAGAAAAAGATAATGAGAATGTCACAGAACGAAGAATGAACTGAACTCATTGTAAAAGGACATTCCATTCTTTTCCTATTTTGGCACATATAGATTGGATGCTCAACATGGGATGGATTAATTTATTATGTGCCAATGCAGCTTAGGATTAGCATGGTATGTACAATGTCATGCTAGTGTTGCATGCATCAAGGTGTGATAAGCATTGACATCCAATTTGTACTATGCTCCGATTGGTGACAAAGCATTGACATGATATGTTCTATGCCATATCAATCGCATGGGTTGCCATATTGGTTGCTATATGTGCGTATCGACTGTACAGTACCAGTACGGCGGGCGTACCAAGTGTTGGTACATTGAATCAGCTCTCATATCGCATGTATCAACATAGTAACAACATGGTACCAATGCAGGGTTTGGTACCAGTACAAGGTCTAGTACTAAGATGACGAACCTTAATCAACCATGTTAAATGGAACTTAGTCCATGGATGGCAATATTCATAGGTGGACAAGCTTGGCCAAAGCTGCCGAACAAAGCCAATTAGCTAGTGCTGAAGACTTAGGCCATTAATATACGTCAAATAAAGGATTACGCCATATAGCATCAGCAAACATGAATGGAACAAATTACCTAAGTCCAAACAAACTTATCCATTAGAGAATGGATGGAACAAGATTGTTGCAACTTCATGCTTCAGAATCCAAGTGTTGGAGCACTTCTAAGAGATGGACTCTAAGATTGAATGCAACATATAGGAAAACCCAAAAAATCCCTTCAGATCCATATCCATATTCCAGCAAAGCGAGCTTCAGTGATTCCCTATCTCATGACGCCGGCAATGATCTTATTCTTTCATCTCCTGTAATTTCTATTAGGGCTAGGTTTCAATCTTGGGACCTATAGGTTATCTCTTGTTGCCCATTTACTAAAATTATCATGATTTAGGGATTAAAAAAAAAAAAAAAAAAAATCTTTCGTCATGCATGGGATACTTTTGATGTCAATCTTAAGCCTACTTGAACATCGTGGGGGTGGAAACTAGGTTGACAAGCAATCACAAAACTTATGTAAAACCATGCAATGGATCCAAACTTGATATTCATGAATGCTAGGGCATCCTGTCTTTCTATGAAAAAAGATCTTTCTTCTAATTGTTGGAAGATGAGGAGAAGACCTGAGTGCAAGTAGTGGAAGAATATATGGAAAAACTTGAAAGGACATCAAGGATAGCACTAATAGGATTACTTGGCAGTCATAAGGCTGCCCTAAATAATGAGTATTGATGGCTATGGTTATAGTATAGTGTCTCATGAGATTCATTTTCTACCATCTATTTCTCCAAACTCATGTTCACTCTTTTCTTCTCTAAAACACCCCATGTTATGACATCGATTGCCACAAATTCGCACTTTCTGCTATTGGAAAATCCTAAGACAACCATTATCCCCAAGCTTTGGTGTATTGCATCAACCTTCAAAGTTTTTATTTTAAATTTTTTTCTTGTTTTTTCCTTTAGCTTGTTTTTGAGTTGTTGATCATGATCTTGCACTATTTGAGCCTAAGTCTTCTGGTATGACTTTCAGAGATGCATCTTTTTAATGCTTCAATACAAAGTAAACTTTATTGATTATATAAGAATAATTTAAATTCAAATGGGGGGTTTCTTTGATTGAGAGTTTCATCTTATTTTGTCTACCTAGATAAAATGCTTGAAAATTTTTCCATGCTAATTTTGCATCTTGAAGGACATTATCAGCAATCCAATTCCCACTTCCCAGAAATGATCAATTGTTGGCATTATCTGCAGAAGATAACTCACAACTCATGCAAACACTCAAAAATTTCATTTTACTGTATATACCTTTCTAAAATTTGTGTGCATATTGATCCTAATAATATTTGCATACATCTCCTTCAAATAGAAGTATGTGCATGTACCACCTTTAAAAGAAAAATTGCAGTCCATTTATAATTTTAATCGGTGGATATTTTTTACCAAAATCTTGAACCCAAGCTTGAACTTTCCTTAGCATCAAGAGATGAAAGGGTTGAGGGGAACCATAACATGAACTTGTCTCTCTTCCATTTGTTCCTAGGGATGTTGAAGTTGAGGTGATTCAGAGTCCTAGTACCATTGTCTGACAAACTAAGGGGTTACAAGGGGCTGAAACAATTCATTGCCTCTTTCTTATTGTAATTTGGAGTGGGAACTATGACAAAACATTTCCAAGACTGAGTTGCGCAGACGAATTTTTTGTTACTTGGTTCTATTGATGATAATATGTAATTTTTTGGGTTGAACTAAACCAATCCTAAAGGATAAATTTTCTAATGCATTGTCGCTCTTTCCCACCAAAAGCTTTTCAAAATCTCAGGCATGTGCAAGAAATACCTTATCTGTGCCCATACCTTGCATATCATGCCAGTAATTTACTAGCATGGTGCAAGGTTATATACCTTCCATGATCATGCCAATCTATGTCGCCCCAATATTAGTCTTTGCTGACAATTGTGTCAAGATCTGGATCAAGTAATAAATCATAGAGTCATTTGGATTAGGTTAGATCATGGATTGTAAGATTTTTCCTTTTTTTTTGTAAAATTTTAAAATATATAAGAAATGTAAAACTAAAAAAAATGAAATATGAGTAAAATAGGGTAGATGAGTACGGAATAAATTGACATTAATAGAAAAACTTTAGTCTGCACCAACATAAATGATAAGTATCATAAATTCACTAATAAAAGTATTAATTTATCAATTAATTTATATTAATTTTTAAGAATTAATGATCAATTTATATATATTTTTGAAAAATTAATATTTTTTATTAATTAAAAAATAATAAAAATAAAAAAATAAAATTTTATAATCAATGGAAAGAGATCATTTTTTTGATCATAATGAAATAAGTTTCGAGCAAAACGGAGCTAAAATGGAGAATATATGAATTTCTAAAAAATAAAATAAATAAAAATTAAATGAAAAATAACATACGGCTCAGCCGGCTCAAGTCGCCATGCTATATCAGCCGGCGCATCCAAACGCGCCAAGCCAAGCCGACAAAGCCAGCGCGCCAAGCCAGCAACGCTGGCCGACTCAGCCACGGAAGCCGTCAGTCGGTCCACGAACCAGGCGTGGACCACCAACTCAGCAGAAACTGACGAATCACGGAGTGACATGTGGTGGACCTAGACCATTAAAGGATTTACAAAAAATCTATCGCGGCTCATAGGGCATTTTGGACTTTTCACTCGACGACAGGAGGCGCTGATTGGCTGCGGTGTGCGGTGCAGTCGGTCCATGCAGTCCATGGGAATAGTAATTGCGCGATCCTGCGACTCTGGTTGCTTATGGTCAAGATCGGACGGTGGAGGAAATTTTCTACTTCAGGCTTCACGCGGATCGCCATCCAACGGCAGCGCTCAATTTAGGGGATGATCCAATGATCTAGAACGCTCCCAACGCATGATCAGCGGCCAGATTTTCTCCATCAACATGCGATTAATGGCCAGAATTTAATCTGACTTAATCTGGGCTGATACACATCCGATTTTGGCATTTTTTGGACCATTTGATTCATATCTGACAGCCAGATTTCATCCAGAGCAACAGAATTCGTCCAGGACTCCTTTTAATCTGATTTTCACTCAGATTTCTCCATATTTTGACGATCAAAGACTTTCTTAGTCCCACATTGCCTCAAGAAAAAGTCTCCAGTCCTAGCACTATAAATAAGACCCCAGACTTTCAGAATTCAGAATCTTCGATCAAGGTGAAGCCTTGGTACAGGGTGAAGCTAGGCTTTGGATCAGAGGCTGCTTCAAAGCAACGGATGCCGAGAAGAAGAGCTGGGCTTCTATACCATCTTTCTGCCAATGCCGATCCAAGATCAGAGATCAACCTATTTTATTTTTTTTAAAAAAAATTATGTATTTAAACTATGAACTTTTTAATTAATGCAATATTTATTTTTATGCTCTTTAATTTAATGCCCTTTATTTTTATTGCAATTTAATTTCTGTACTTTAATTATTATTTTTTATTTTATTGCAAGTAGATGCTAAGATCTAACTAGTAGATCTTAGTAGTATCAAGTTTAAATTTTTGCACCTTTTAATTTTTGCTTTTTATTTTCCGACTTCACTTTTGATTTCAAAACTCTTTTCTTTTTCTTTTATAAAATCAAAATTTTCAAATCTAAAAATACTACCTTTCTTGTGGATTCGATCCGACTCATTGCTATCTATGTATTTTTAATTATTTTAAGAAGTTAGATTAAACTGATAAACATGGTGTCTTAATGACAACATCGCGCTTTTATCAAGTTTTTGGCGCTGTTGTCGGGGAAGGCACGGACATTAAATTTTTGATCTCTTTGATTTTTTATAAATAAATTGTAAATAAAATTTTTATTTTCTTGTAAATATTGCTTGCTAATTTTTTTTTATTTTGCAGAAAAAGAGGTTAAAGAATAAAAAGAAGTAGGGCAAGGAACAAATCATTTAGTTTTGCTTGGTGAGATCAATCCTAACCCTAGTCCTTTTTTTTATTTATTTATTTTATTTTTAAATTAAATTTAAAAAAATATATCCACTTAAATCTAATTAAAAATCTCATGATAAGATTAGAAATTCTAACTGCTTAGAGCATGCATCATATTAATTTTATTTTTATTTTATTATTATTTTTTTTGGTGATTGCTAAAGACAAGGTAAGCTCTTAAGTTTAATCAATTTCATGCATCTACTTTAATTGCATAAAATCCTTTGTTGAAAGTGATTATGCATATGCATCTTTAAATCAACTTAAGGGCACGATCCAATTAATCAAGATAAGATGGGAATTTGATCATCCTTCCTTGGCCCACAAACAACCAACCAGCATCCTGCATTGATTTAAGTCTTTAATTTTAAAACCAATTAGACATCAGTCCTAGGAGCTCGAACTCAATAGGATAAGAAACCCTAAGAGTTGAACTAGGTTAGGGTTAGTCAATTTGATTGGTGTCTAGGAAAGTGGTTCAGGGACGAGTGGGCTTGAAGGAAGGTGGTTTCTAATTGATTCCGTTAGCTTACCTGGCCAAGCACAATTGGTGTCTAAGGCAAGCAACGCGGGGACTCCCACGGACCTTACACTTACCTGGCCAGTTAATTGGTTGATCCTACACTTAGTGCTCGAAGGCTGACTTGGAACGGTTAGGAGCTGTCTAGGTCTAGACTGATCTTAGGTTAGGATTAATTTGTTTGAAACTTGTTTGAAAATAAAAATTTTTACTTTAGGTATTTTCAATCTCTATTGTCCTGACATAAGGGGAAGTTATGTTGCATGGTTGTCCTAGGGTATGAAAATGTTGAATTAACTTAAAAATTTAAAAAATAAAATAAAATTAAAAAAAAAGATTGAGGACATTGAGAATATAATGAATTCTCCAACACCCGTGTGGAGAAGAATTTCAGGTCAACTAGTCAAAACGGATTTAGTTCCCGTTTCAAATCCTACAACCTCAACATCCACAATGGATTTAGCAAATTAGCCTCAGCCTCAAATCCTTAAGGACTTATGTTATCCAGTTGGTTCCGTCCAACCCTCTTGCATCAGGTTGCCCCAACCCACAGCAAACAATTTTGAAATTAAACCTCAAATCATTAACATGCTTCTAAAATTCACGGGAATAAAGGATGCATATATATTCATTAGAAAATTTGAAGAGGTTTGTGTAACCATGAAACTACAATAATTGTTAAAGGACGAAATTAAATTGAGATTAATCAATTTTGCCTTTAAGAATAATGCCAAAAAGTAGCTTTATAGTCTTCCAAATCAATCTATCACGATCTGGAAGGACTTTATGAGAATATTCTTAAAAAAATATTTTCTTCATCCTAAAACAGCTAGAATTAGAAATGAAATAAACCAATTCTATCAACTAGCTAGTGAATCATTTTGGAAATACTTCAACCGATTCAAGAATCTCTTGACCCAATGCCTACACCATGGAATAGAAACTTGGAGGCTATGCCAAATAATTTATGAAAGATTAGATTCAAATTTCCGAACAATGCTAGAGTCCATGTGCCAGGGACAATTTATGTACAAAGAACCAAATGAAGCCTGACAATTTCTAGAAGACCTAGCCGAGAAAAGTTTACAATGGAAAATAACTAGAGAATCAGAAAAATCCACACCTTTAAGAGGTGGAATATACCAAATTCAAACCTCCCTAGCTGCAGAAGCCAAAATTGTAACTTTGACACGTAGGTTAGAGGCCTTAGAACTTTAGAGATCAGCCAGTGTGAACCAAGTGTCTGCACCCATGTGCAACGGGTGCAATGCACTAGACCATATCCTTGAGGAATGTTCCCTCCCAATGAACCAATTAGATAATGGATGTGCACAAGTGAATGCCACATATCAGAGACTGTTGAACAATCCCTATGCACCCACTTATAACCCCGGTTGGAGGAATCATCCAAATTTTTCATGGTCACAAAATCCAAATGTAGGCGATCCAAGTTTCAATCAACAGAACCTAAGGCCTAATCCTGTGATAAACACCCTGCCACCACCAGGCTTTAATATTAACGAAAAGAAATTTAGTTCTTTAGAGAAAAGCCTGGAAGCCCTAGCCAAATCTAATGCTGACACCAATGCCACCTTAAGCAATTTCATGCAAACCACGGGTCAAATTCTGAATTCAAATTTTCAGGCCATAGCCCTCTTGGAAATGCAAGTGGGTCAGCTAGCATCTACCATAAGTGAACGTGAACGATGTAGGCTACCTAGCCAACCTGAGCCCAACCCAAGAAATCAAAATGGTAGACCATCCCAAGGAAATCAGGTTAATCAAGTTAATGCTATTCATTCCTTGAGATCAGAAAAATAATTGGATAATAAGGTAGATACACCTGACATTAGAGAAGACTTGAGTGCTGAGTCTGTTGAGCCATCCAATGAACAATCTATCTTACAAACTCAAGCTTTTGAAACTAATAGTACACCAAACCAGATGCCCATAATCTCTAGAGCTCCTTTTCCGAATCGATTAAGGTCTAATAAACAATCGGAACATTTAGACAAAATGTTAGAGGTATTTAAGCAAGTTCAAGTAAATATTCCTCTACTAGACATGATCCAACAAGTTCTGACTTATGCCAAATTCTTAAAAGACCGTTGCACCAAGAAAAAGACGACTAATGTACCAAAGAGAGCTTTCTTAGCAGCAAGTATGAGTTCATATTTGTTAAGTCATATGCTTATAAAGTACAAGGACCTAGGGTCTCCAACAATTTCATGTGTCATAGGAGAAACTCACATTGAGAAGGCGTTACTTGATTTAGGGGCTAGTGTAAATATTTTGTCCTATTCAGTTTATGAGCAATTAGGATTGAAAAAGCTTCAGCCAACAGGGATCACATTACAATTAGCAGACCGATTTTTTAAGATCCCCAAGGGAATGGTAGAAGATGTTTTGATTAAGGTTGGAAATTTTATCTTTCTAGTTGATTTTGTCATTTTGGAGACTGAGCCAATATCAAATCCTAAGGGTTAAATCCCAGTGATTTTAGGAAGACCATTCCTAGCTACTGCTAATGCTGAAATCAATTGTCGGAATGGACTTATGAAACTGTCTTTTGGAAACATAACTATCAAGCTGAATATTTTCAATTTGGAACAGGAATCTACTAAGCATGCTAATATAAGTGTAATCCAAGATGAAATTTATGAACCCATAGACATTAGCGATGAGGAAGTCGATCTTGAATCTAGTATTTGGCCAATCCATGAATATGAGAACCTAGATAAAATACTTGGAGATAATAAAAATGGCCAGAGATGGGAGCCTCCCACTGAACCATTCATAGAAATGACTAAACCATCACCTGAGACATCAAAAGAAAAGGCACCCAAAGTAGAGTTGAAACCCCTCCCTGCGCACCTCAAGTATGTATATTTAGGTTCAGAGAAAACCTTGCCTGTAATTATTGCATCAGACCTGAATCCTAACCAAGAGGAGGAATTATTAGCGGTTTTAAGAGAAAACCGAGAAGCAATAGGCTGGACTATGGCAGACATTAAAGGAATAAGCCCTTCTATAGTTCAACATAGGATACACCTAGAGGAATAGGTTAGTACTGAAGCTAATCGCATAGAAGAATCCGAGCCAGAAACTTCCAATTTAAATGAGATAGATATAGGAAAAAAGAGAATAGATGATTTACCCGAGACTTATAAACGTAATGTCCTATTCCCTTTAACCCTAGAAGCCGGTTCTTCTTACAAAAATCAAGAGGCATGCAATGAAGTGTCAATGGAATTGTTTAAGCAAGATCACATTAATTTACCTCCAGAATTAAAACCTTCTTTTGTCACCCTTCCAGCACTCATTGAATCAAACTTAACTTCTAGTACAAAAATTCCATTCATGAGTATTTTAGAAGAACAAATAGGAGAAATTCTTAATAAACATGGGTCTGAGAATGGGATCACAAATTATATCCCTAAAATTAACAACGATTATATCAATAAAGGGATAAGAAATTATCTTTCTGAGATTGGTAATCCAAAACCATTGGAATTTGTCAATCCAATATTTGATACAGCATAGTTAAGCTGCATTGTGTCTGGCTAAAGACGGTAAACTTAGCGCTTATTGGGAGGCAACCCAATATTTAGTTCTCTTTAGTTTAATTTATTTTTTCAATTGATTTTCTTTTTAGGATAATTTGAATAAGTTGGAGAGAGAGCTTAAATTTTCAAAGGCATGTGTTGGATCAAAAATATAGTCAAGTATATTCTTTCATGTTCTTTATTACACTTTATTTTTTCTTCTCCATTGAGGATAATGTCGATTAAGTTGGGGGAAGAAAAATAAAAATTTAAAAATTTTAAGTCCTCGAAAAAATTAGTATTTAGTATTTAGACACCTGATTATGCTTAAGAATCGAATTAAACTAAGCATTTTTAAAAGAAAATTGACACATAGATAAGAGAATCTGTGAGATATTGAAGAATCAAGTATTAAGAAAATTCAATAAAGAGTTAAGTCTAGAACATAAAAAGTTTTTCTTTTGAGCATTTCTAACTTTTCTACTAGCATCAAAGAAAAGTCTATTTTTTATAGGCTTGTGTGGGGTAACTATACGTTTCTTCATATAAAATTTTTTTGATAAAATAGTTTTCAAGTACTTCTCACTGAGTAACCGGGGCTCTTTGTTTAAGCAAGCATTGAGTTTCACGTCAAAAGGTGGGAAGGGCAAAGAAGCTCGTTGTAGAGCTAGTCTTAACTCGTAGCCTGTTTGATTTGAGCTAGTAAGCTCGAGGGGTATTCTATATCTAGTGCTCTAAAGTCAATTGGTTTGGAAGTAATTGGCCCAAGACTCGCTACATGAATCAAATAGAAAGCTTAAGGGATTAAGACACTCAATAGTGGTAGAACGTTTAAAAAAAATATTAGTTTTCCACCGAGTAATCGAGTCTCGTTGCCTAAGTAAGCAATGATATTCGCGTAAAAAAGTGGGCAATGTGAAAGTAAAAATCAATAAATGAAGGGCAGAAGTAGCAATACACTTGCCTATATGAAAGTTTAGACAAATTAGAGATAAAGGTGGGATAATTTAGAAAAGATTCAGAAAAATTTAATGTTTTTTACTTAATTTTTCTATTGATAAGTATTAATACCCCAATGATATACCTCACTTATACTCTACTGAATATCAATGGCCATTTTGAAAATTGCTTAGGTAAAATTCGAAACTCTAAAGTTAAAAAGGTATTTAAAACTAAATTCTTTCTTTACTCGAGGATGAGTAAAGCTTAAGTTAGGGGGTATGATAAGTATCATAAATTCATCAATAAAAATATTAATTTATCAATTAATTCATATTAATTTTAAAGAATTAATGATCAATTTATATATATATTTGAGAAATTAATATTTTTATTAATTAAAAAATTAATTAAAAAATAAAAAAAATAAAATTTTATAATCAATGGAAAGAACTCATTTTTTATCACAACGAAATAAGTTTCGAGCAAAATGGAGCTAAAACGAAGAAGATATGAATTTTTAAAAAATAAAATAAATAAAAATTAAATGACAAATAACATACGGCTCAATCTGTTGCGCTATATCAGCCGGCGCATCCAAACACGCCGAGCCAAGCCGATAAAGCCAACGCGCCAAACCAGCAACGCTAGCCGACTCAGCCGCGAAAGCCGTCAGCCGATCCACGATCCAGACGTGGACCGCCAGCTCAGCAGAAGTCAGCGAATCACGGAGCGACACGTGGTGAACCTAGACCCTTAAAGGATTTACAGAAAATCTATCACGGCTCACAGGACATTTTGGACTTTTCACTCGACAACAGGAGGCGCTGATTGGCTGCGGTGTGCGGTGTAGTCGGTCCACGTGGTCCATGAGAATAGTAATTGCACGATCGTGCGGCTCTGGTTGCTTGCGATCAAGATCGGACGGTGGAGGGAATTTCCTACTTCAGACTTCACGCGGATCGCCATCCAATGGCAGCGCTTAATCTAGGGGATGATCCAACGGTCTAGAACGCTCTCGGCGGTGATCAGGACTCCCAACGCACGATCAGCGGTCAGATTTTCTCCATCAACGCGTGATCAACGGCCAGAATTTAATCCGACCTGATCTGGGCTTGATACTCATCCGATTTTGATGATTTTTGGACCGTTGGATTCCTATTGATGGCAGATTTCATTCAAAGCAACAGAATTCGTCCAGGACTTTTTTTAATCCAATTTTCACTCGAATTTCTCCATATTTTGACGATCAAAGACCTCCTTAGTCCCACATTGCCTTCAGAAAAAATCTCCAGTCCTCCTAGCTCTATAAATAAGATCCCAGACTTCCAGAATTCAGAATCTTTGATCAAGGTGAAGCCTTAATACAGGGTGAAGTCAGGCTTTGGATCAGAGATTGCTTCAAAGCAATGGGTGTCGAGAAGAAGAGCTGGGCTTCTACACCATCTTTCTACCAATGTCGATCCAAGATCAAAGATCAGCCTATTTGATTTTTTTTTTAAATTTTATGTATTTAAATTATGAATTTTTTAATTAATGCAATATTTATTTTTGTGCTCTTTAATTTCACGCCCTTTATTTTTATTGCAATTTAATTTCTATACTTTAATTATTACTTTTTATTTTATTGCAAGTAGATGCTAAGATCTAACTAGTAGATCTTAGTACTAAGTTTAAATTTCTGCATCTTTTAATTTTCGCTTTTTATTTTCCGACTTCACTTTTGATTTCAAAATTTTTTTTTCTTTTATAATTAAAGATTTCAAATCTAAAAACACTATCTTCCTTGTGGATTCGATCCGACTCACTGCTATCTACGTATTTTTAATTATTTTAAGAAGTCGGATTAAACTGATAAACGTAATGTCTTAACGACAACATCACACTCTTATCAATAAACCTATATAGCATGTCTAAGAAAACAAACATTGTATCTAGTTATTCACACTATTTATATACTACCTATCAATTCAATTATTAGTTTACATTAATTAGAATGTCTTATAAAAGAAACAAGGATATGATTTTAATATATGGTTGTAAGAAAGCAAAAATTTGCCTCTTAACTTGAACCATATAAACTCCAATAACAAGTTTACTAATTTTAATATTCAAGTCTTAATAGTAATAAGTAGTTTAAAATTCATATGATAAAATGAATTATGGAAAATGGAGTATACCTCATTTAATATCTAAATAGTATGCTCAAGATAGATCTTATAATCTAAGGGACTATACAAATCATAATGAATATCTCAAATTCTCAATGCTATCAAAACAAACATTGTGCCTGGTTATTCACGATAGTTATGCACTACCTATCAATTCATTTATTACTTTAGTTAGAATGCCTTAGAAAAGAAACAAGGGTAAGATTTTCATATATGATTGCAAGAATACAAAAGTTTCATGCACTCAAGTAACAAGCTTGCTAATTTTACCATTCAAGGCTCGTTCATGATAAGTGATTTAGGAGTCATATGGTCAAATAAATTATGGAAAATGGAGCGTACTCCATCCCTGATTTAGTATCTAAATAACATAATCTAGATGGATGTTATAATTTGAGGGACCATACAATACATAATGCAGATCTAGATCTTATCTTATTAATTGATCCAATTCGAAAGATGAGATAACTGGATCATTTTAGGCTATTTTGACTTGGATCGTAAGATCCAGATAGTGAAATGAAAGATTCTGGCAACAATGCTTGCTGGAGTGTGCCAATCTGATCCAAACCAGTGCAGATCGATATGGGCTGTCATTTGCTCATTTTAATTTCTAGAAGCTTTGGCATGTGCTTGGAACCAATGCAAGCACAATAACCTGCACTATGATTCATTAACTTAAGCATAATACACTGTTTATTAGAAATTCTATTTATTTGTGCCCAAGATAGGCAGCAAGCATAGCCATTGTGGTAGTAAATGAATTCTACATTCTAAGTTTTGTACAGTTAACAAGACAATTCTTGGTGCAGAATCTGGTTGATATCGGATCGAGCTAGAGTTGAGGAAGACGAGGTCGTCGCCGATGATCTGCAAAATAAAGTTCCGTCCGGAGTCGATGGTGGTGGCTCCGGCAGGATCCTCCGACGATTAAGTTAGCTCTTCTGACCAACAGAAATGGAGTGCTCAGAAAAGAGTTCGGTAGAATTTTGGAGAGGAGAAGAGAGCTTAGAGAAAACGTATCTGAAGGGTCCCTTTTTATAGACGAAGTCTGTAGCAGATTGATGGTGATAGCCGTAGCCGTCTGATAGCGGACTGCTCGAGGCCTGATCGAGTCTGTCATGGAGGGGGACGCCGCCTGTAGTGTTGCCTGTAGCAGACTGATAGTGACAGCTGCAACCATCTGGTAGTGGGCCGCTCGGAGCCACGTGAAGTTTGTTACGGAGAGAGGTGTCCGTTGACGTGATGTGGCCGTTCATTGAGATTTAATAGTCGAAGTTCGGAGGAAGCAGGCGTTGGTTGGTGAAGAGCTTTGACATACATCAATTCCAGAGGAGTTCGGACTCCTAAAGAAAATAAAGCTAGAGAGGATCATTCGGAAGGAATGCTAGTTGAAATCTGAAAGTAATTCACTGGAGGAATCCAGATGGAGTTCGACTGATGGAGAAGTTCAGAAGAAGTCCGATTGGTGAAGTTCGGCTGAAGAAGTCCGGAAGGAGTTCGGCCATTAGAGGGGTTTGACTAAAGAAGAGATTCGGAAGGAGTTTGACTCCTGAGATATCTGACTAAACGAGAGATCCGAAAGGAGTTCAGCTCCTGTAGGAGTCCGACTGAAAGAGTTCGAAAGGAGTTCGGCTCCTGTAGACATCCGATTGAAGGAGTTTGGAAGGAGCTCGGCTCCTATAGGAGTTCGACTGGTGGAGAGGTCCGGAAGGAGTTCGGCTCCCGTAGGAGTCCGATTGGTGGAGAGGTCCGGAAGGAGTTCGGCTGGGATTAGGCAGCTGGAGGAGTTCGGCTAGGGTTTGATAGTTGGAGGAGTTCGACTGGGGTTCGTCGCTGGAGGAGTTCAGTCGGGATTCGGCCGCTGGAGGGGAAATTTTCGATCGAAGCTCTTCCGTGATTACCAATTGCATTAGGCTAAGTATCAGACTGGACTTCGACGGAAGTGGGGTTTAACCCCAACAATAGTCCTCCACTCTCAAGTTCAAAATTTAAAGGAAGTACCAAAAAAATGACTGCCGAAGTCCTCTTCCGGACTCTGCACCTATTCAGGTTGAAGCTCGGGAGAGACCTTATCTCCTGCTGAGGTTAACGTTGAAATTGAAGCTCGGAGGAGATCATTTCTCCAGCCGAGGTTGTCGTTGAAGTTGAAGCTCTGGGGAGATCTTATCTCCAGTCGAGGTTGACGTTGAAGTTGAAGCTCGGAGAAGATCTTATCTCCAGTCGAGGTTGAAGGAGATCTCATCTCCGGTTGACGCAGACATTGAAGCTCGGAAAAGATCTTATCTCCAGCTGAGGTTGACGTTGAAGTTGAAGCTTGAGGAGATCTTATCTCCAGCCGAGATTGAAGGAGATTTATCTCCGGTTGACGTAAACGTTGAAGCTCGGAGGAGATTTTATCTCCAGGCGAGGTTGACGTTGAAGTTGAAGCTCGGAGGAGATCTTATCTCCAGCCAAGATTGAAGGAGATCTCATCTCCGGTTGACGTAGACGTTGAAGCTCGGGGGAGATCTTATTTTCAGCCGAGGTTGTCGTTGAAGTAGAAGCTCGGGGGAGATCTTATCTCCAGCTGAGGTTATCGTTGAAGTAGAAAACTCGGGAGAGATCTCTTCAGCCGAAGTTGAAGGAGATATTATCTCCTGTTGGTATTGAAGTTGGAGCTCGGGGAGATCTTTATCTCCAATCGAGGTTTGAAGGAGATCTCATCTCCGGTTGACGTAGACATTGAAGCTCGGGAAAGATCTTATCTCTAGCCAAGGTTGAAGGAGATCTCATCTCCGGTTGACGTAGACGTTTGAAGTTCGGAGATCTTATCTCCAGCCAGGTTGACATTGAAGTTGAAGCTCGGGGGAGATCTTATCTCCAGCCTAGGTTGAAGTTGAAGTTGAGGCTCGGGGAGATCTCATCTCCAATCAAGGTTGAAGGAGATCTCATCTTCCTGTTAACGTAGACTTTGAAGCTCGGAGATCTTATCTTCAGTCGAGGTTGAAGTTGAAGTTGAGGCTCGGGCAGATCTTGTCTCCAGCCGAGGTTGAAGTTGAAGTTGAGGCTCAGGGAGATCTCATCTCCAGTCGAGATTGAAGAAGATCTCATCTTCTGTTAACGCAGACATTGAAGCTCGGGAGAGATCTATCTCCAACTGAGGTGAAGGAGATTTATCTCTTGTTGACGTAGACTTTGGAGCTCGGAGGAGATTTTATCTTCAGTCAAGGTTGAAGAAAATCTTATCTCCTGTTGACGTAGACTCTGAAGCTCGGGGGAGATCTTATCTTCAGCCGAGGTTGAAGTTGAAGTTGAGGCTCGGAGGAGATTTTGTCTCCAGCCGAGGTTGAGTTGAAGTTGAAGCTCGGGGGAGATCTCATCTCCAGTCGAGGTTTGAAGGAGATCTCATCTTCGGTTGATATAGACGTTGAAGCTCGGAGAAGATCTTATCTTCAGCCGAGATTATCGTTGAAGTTGAAGCTCGGGGGAGATCTTATCTCCAGCCGAGATTGAAGGAGATATTATCTCTTGTTGGCGTTTTGAAGTTGGAGCTTGGGAGAGATCTTAATCTCCAGTCGAGGTTGAAGGAGATCTCATCCAATTGACGTAGATGTTGAAGCTCGGAGGAGATCTTATCTCCAACCGACATTGTCGTTGAAGTTGAAGTTTGGGGAAGATTTTATCTCCAGCCGAGGTTGAAGGAGATCTTATCTCCTATTGGCGTTGAGCACGATGGGGCCGTTGTCGGGGCCTCTCCTCCCATCCCGTCTAAAATGAACAAGGCCTTCAACTTTGCTCACATTAGGACGAGGTTCTCCTCCTATTCTTAATGGGCTGTGGAGGCACATAAGGGCCGTTGTCAGGGCGTCTCCCCCCATTCCGTCTAAAATGAACGAGGTTTTCGACTTTGCTCACGTTAAGACGAGGTTCTCCTCTTGTTCCTAACGGATTGTGGGGGCACATAAGGGCCGTTGTCAGGGCCTCTCCCCCATCTCGCCTAGAATGAACGAGGCCTTCGATTTTACTCACGTTAGGACGAGATTCTCCTCCTATTCCTAACGGGCTGTGGAGGTACATAAGGACCATTGTCGGGCCTCTCCTCCTATCTCGTCTACAATGAACGAAGCCTTCGACTTTGCTCATATTAGGACGAGGTTCCCCTTCTGTTCCTAACGGGCTGTGGGGGCATATAAGGACTGTTGTCAGGGTCTCTCCCCCCATCCCGTCTAAAATGAACGAGGCCTTCGACCTGCTCATGTTAGGACGAGGTTCTCCTCCTATTCCTAATATGGCCACTTTTGGTTGCTTCTTTCCTGTCATCACATAATTTTTGCATCAAGAAACAACAATGTTGAGATGGAGGAGTTTTATTGAAGAAAAATTATCGGCAGTACATTCTCAGATTCTCTGAGTTTCAAGATCGTGGGAGCGTTGCTCCTCCGAACTTCTTCAGACGTTAAGTTTCGGACCGGACGACCACCTCTACTTCATACGAGCCATCCCAATCCGGGGCAAGCTTCTCCTGGCTCTGAAGCTGAGAGATGGCGGCTCGCCGAAGTACTAAGCCCCTTAGAGATAGCGTTGATGATGCCGGGAGGCGGCCGATCTTCTTGTTGTTCCTCCCTCACCGATGGTTCTAGCTGCGGTAGCATCCTTGGCTGATCTTCTCTTGCTTCAGGATGGCGTCTGTGGAGCATTGAGGGGGGCGTAGTTATGAAACCTTCTGGGGGAACTTCTTTGCGTCCTTCCGTCGGGGCTTTCTTGACGACGAGCTCGAGGAGTTCGGGCTCACTTGTGCTCGGAGGGAGTCCGTGAGCGTGGCGGAGCTTCATTCGGCCCTCCTGTGAAACCTCCTGGGGGGAGAACTTCGTGCTCTTTTGTTGGGGCTTCCTTGACGACGAGCTCGAGGTGAAACCTCCTAGGGGGAGAACTTCGTGCTCTTTTGTCGGAGCTTCTTTGATAACGAGCTCGTGGAGGAATTCGGACTCACTTGCGCTCGGGGGGGCCGTGAGCGTGGCCGAGCTTCTCAATCCGTCGATCCATCCTCCACGGTTCCTGATCGAGGACGTCATCTCGATCGCAGACCTAGAAAGGCTTCCAACTGTAGATGGGGAAGGTTTCTTCTGGAGAAGAATCACGATCCGAACAAGAATTCTCTGCTCTCTGTTTTTCCTTCGCAGGGGCGACGGGTATGCTAGCCCAAGTGCTTTTCCTTGGGATCGGTTCCTGACATCCTGATAGCAGGTTTTCTAGCGGAATCGCCGTCGGAGGCTGCTGCATGGCCTACACCATCTCGGTGAGGCCCTAAACGCGCTGCATCAGTAGGTTAAACTGCTCAGGATCTACTATGACCGCTGGTGGAGGTTGAAGCGCCGGCATCGGAGCCAGAACGGATGGATCTGACGGTAGAAGCGATAGATCTCCTGATAGTCGCCTTCTTTAGAGGCATTTCTTGGGATTGAGGGAGAGAATGGAGATGGACCTTGGAGAAGAAGATCCAAAGGATCGACTGAGCACTCCTTCAAGAACAAGGGTACCTCAGGAACAGAGGGCCCTTCCTCTAGCGTCATTCCTGTTGGTGCAGAATCTGGTTGACATCGGATTGAGCTGAAGTTAAGGAAGACGAGGTCGCTGTCGGTGATCTGCAAAACAAAGTTCCATCCGAAGTCGATGGTGGTGGCTCCGGCAGAACCCTCCGATGATCAAATCAGCTCTTCTGACCAACAGAAATGGAGTGCTCAGGAAAGAATTCGACAGAGTTTTGGGGAGGAGAAGAGAGCTTTAAGAAAACGTATTTGGAGGGTCCTTTTTTTATAGACGGAGCCTATAGCGGATTGATGGTGACAGCCGTAGCCATTTGATAGCGGACCGCTCGAGGCCTGATCGAGTCTGTCACGAAGGGGGCGCCGTCTGTAGCACCGCCTGTAGCAGACTGATGGTGACAACTACAACCGTCTGGTAGTCGGTCGCTCGGGGGCACGTGGAGTTTGTTACGGAGAGAGGTGTCCATTGACGTGGCGTGGCCGTTCGTTGAGATTTAATAGTCGAAGTTCGGAGGAAGCAGACGTTGGTTGGTGAAGAGCTTTGACATACATCAATTCTAGAGAAGTTCGGACTCCTAAAGGGAATACGGCTAGAGGGGATCATCCGAGAGGAATGCTAGTTGAAATCTGAAAGTAATCCACTGGAGGAATCCGGATGGAGTTCGACTGATGGAGAAGTCCAGGGGGAGTCCGATTGGTGGAGAAGTTCGGCCGAAGGAGAAGTCCGAAAGGAGTTCGGCCGTTGGAGGGGCTTGACTAAAGAAGAGATCCGGAAGGAGTTCGGCTCCTGAGGTATCCGACTGAAAGAAAAATCCGGAAGGAGTTCGGCTCCTGTAGGAGTCCGATTGAAGGAGTCCGGAAGGAGTTCGGCTTCTATAGACATCTGACTGAAGGAGGTGTCCGAAAGGAGTTCGGCTCCTGTAGGAGTTCGACTGGTGGAGAGATTCGGAAGAAGTTCGGCTCTCGTAGGAGTTCGACTGATGGAGAGGTCCGGAAGGAGTTCGGCTGGGATTAGGTAGCTGGAGGAGTTCGGCTGGGATTAGGTAGCTGGAGGAGTTCGGCTGGGGTTCAGTAGCTGGAGGAGTTCGATCGGGGTTCGGCCGCTGGAGGGGGAATTTCCGATCGAAGCTCTTCCGTGATTACCGGTTGCATTAGGCTAAGCATCAGACTGGATTTCGGCGGGAGCGGGGTTTAACCCCAACAACAATCATTGCTTGTAATATTTCAAATGTAAATATGACATTATATGAACAAATGAAGTATCTGGTTTTCCGATTGTAATTGCTTCAAATGCCAAATTTTAGCTTTACATTTGCACTGCAAAAAAATTCTTTTCAAAACCAAATTAGCTAGTAAGTCAAAAGTTAAGACTTATTTTCATAAATAATCAAAGTAAGGGAAAGCAATTTTAGAAGATTATGCTAATAATGTTATTGTGTAAATTAATAGCCATAAGTGGATAAGCAAAAATTACATTGTGAACAGAAAATACCATAGTATGATACTTCGATCGATGTAAGGATATACAATGTAGTATAATTGTGATGTTGTCAAGTTATCCATGCCAATCAACCAAATATGATGAGAAATACTATCACATAAATATAGGACTTGTGGTCTATTTTCCTCTCAACTTGACCAAAAGTTTTGGCTATCTATCTAACGAGGCATAATTCTGTCACTATTTGTTTAAAGTCAGCAAAATGGATAAATTGTTTCTTTCCTCATAATCCCTTTTCTTTTATTATGTGCTATCTACTCCTCATCTTCTTTATTTTTTTCAATTGCTGTCCTCTTTATCTTTTTCATTTCATCCTCCTTTTTATCTTCACCAAAAGATAAAAGGATTACTCACCCGCTTATCCTCTGAGCACTGGAATGCTAAATTTTATCTCATAATTTTTAGATAAGCATCCATCTTAAGATGAATAATATGATTTTCATCCTCATCATTGAATGATTCATCATACATCACTTTTAGAAATAGTAATCCAAAATTTATCTTGTTAGACCAACAAGGGAAACAAAATTTAGTGGGAATGATGAAGAGAGGGATATTAATTTTCACCGTACTCACAAGAGTTCAAATGGAAAGAAATAAAAATTCATGGAATTAATTATATCTGCAACTGATGTATAATTTTATATGGATAGAATTTTCTTGGAAACAGTAATGAGATAGTGATGGAAGGGATAGAATTGTAATCAATGTTTTAAGTCTTAGTTCGTTCCAATGCAATGAGCTATATTCCTGCATCAACATGTTAGACTGTTGGAGTTGCCACAACAAATATTACCATTTATTAGGGCTTGGGCAAGCCCTAATACCCTATGTATGATATCTTCCATACTGCCTGTACCCAAGAAAAAGGAAAAAGGATATGACAGGCTCGACTAATCATTACATTAGTTTCAGGATAAGAAATAATTAATGTTTTAAGATATACACACTGTAAATAAGATAAGGAAAGATTGAGAGCAATTTAAAGGGGAGATATTAGATCACTGTATTAATTCTTTCTGGAGGAGATGCTTTACTTATATGTGGAAGAGTAGAAGATAGAAATGCAATGAGAGATTTGATATTTAAGATGGAAATGGTCTTTGGTACAACAATTGTCTAAATACATGTAATGGAGCTTTGTAAACATAAAACATGCACATTTAACATCATTTATGAAATTTTATTGGTAATAGAACACTTATAATTAAGGTTTTGGGTACTGGTGTGATCCAGTCTATTACCCTACCAGGACTGGTGAAGGACTGCCAGTCAGTACCCTGCTTCTGGCGAACCAGTCTGAACTGAGGGTGACCGCTCTATGTCAAGCAATACTCATCAGCACCTGCTTGTATCACTTGGTGCCTGTCCGAATAGAGCCAAAAGCTTCCATCCTTTCCTTCCCTGCTTTCTCTTCATTGTGAGTGGGAGAACGGGAGTGAGGAAGAGACTTTTGCTCCAATCCAGCTGATTCGACAAGTTTTGGTTGCATTGAAGCCTAGAAACACAGCAACCAAGCATTCATTTTGTGCATGACTATAGCGTCTGTGAGCCCGTTAGGCACTTTATGTGGATATGATGTGAGGGATATTGCTATATAGTTTAGTGTGTTTATTCACACCTTAGATTACAATATAAATGCAGATATAATTTATTCGTTTCTGTGTGCTTATCCTGTCACTGTAGTGCTAAAGCTGTCTTGTGTAACATGAATCTCTGGAATTAGCATAAAACTTCTTTCTTTTATGGCAATAAGTTAGCATTAATCTTAAGTATGCTATTAGCTTGAGGAAGGATATGTGGTACCTTCACTTCACAAATCCAATAATACACTGTCATTCAGGAGCCAGACAAGGACACATATGGAGGACAAGGATTGGGATCATATTGGTCAGTCTGGCTTTACTTATTGGAGTAAGACTGTCACAAGGGGGAGCTTAATTGCTCTTGATCGGTTTTAGTTTTTGGTTCTATAATTGGCTTCCTTGAACCCCTGCTTAGTTTCTTATATCTTTACGAAAATTTAAAGTGATTTTCTTATTCAATATTTACTTAATTGTTCTTGGCATTAATAGCATCCATCAGTCAATGAATTGTATTCTTGTTTATAATTCACAGCTTCCATTGATCCCTACAATTGCTTGCCCTTGTAACGCTATTCCACATTGTAACATTTTTGCCCTCTTTTGAGCTCTCTTGATTTCTTAAATAGGCTTTTCTTTAACAGGTAGCACTGATACTGGTTCTTGAAATTACTCACCAGGGGAAAAGGGAAAAAGATCTGGCTGGAGCTGTCGCAGACGCTATTCTCATTGGCATGTTCTGTGAATCTGTGTCTTGAATACCCAATATAACAGGTAGATAAAAAATCCACTCACTCTATTCCGCTGTTCATCAACTCCAGCTGTCAGGAAGTCAATATTTTTTTAATTATTAATTATTATTAAATAAAGTATTTGTTCAAAGACTCTTTCTTGGTTGTGAACATAGAAATATATTTCCAATTCTATGACGAACGGGCTTCTTTTCCTGCTTTCTTCCTGGGCATGGAGATATGATTGCACTAGATGAGTATGCAGTTTGAGATGGAATATACTTAGAAGCCCTCCAAGTATGTGGTGATCATAAGAAAGTTACGTCTTGGTCTGTATCTTTGAACTCTTTGTGCACTAGAATCATATCATCATGGATGTTTTCTGCATGCTCAAATCAAATTGGAGTACTTGTAAATGGATTTAAAACGTAGGTTGGTTCAAGAAATGGCGTTGAACCTCTAAAGAACAGATAGAAACGTGCTGCTTTTGTCTAGATGCATTTGCTCATGCCTATTCTACTTTCTCTGTTTCCCACCCTTCCTAAAATGATGCTTGAAATAGAAAGAGATACTGTAGAAGGGCTGTACTTATCAATCTTCATATTCTTTCTTTTAATGTAAAATGATTCATTGCTGCACTAATAGAGGCTTCACCATACCATTATTCAGAGCTTTGCAAGATATATTGAGACAGATCATAAATAGATGTTTAAGTTTTTTTTTTTTTTTTTTTAGATGTAGTTACATTCTTTGGAATGGACTACTACTGAGAAGCTATCCCCTCCACCCCTCCCCTTCTTTTTTTTTTTTTCCTTTCATGCGTATGCAGTGGAAGCAGCAATCTCTTAGAAACATGAAACCAATCCTGCTCAACCAGCCAGGATCCATGTTACAGTCTACCAGAGTTGGTCAGCAGGGAAAAACAATCTAGTTGAACATAAAATATGCAGAATAAGGCTCCATGATACATTGGCTAGTTACAAGAGCACAAATGCACCATGAAACCAGGTCTGCTAGAGTCAATCATGATGAAATGTCTAAAATTCTCTCCATAAAGTTAAGCTTCCAGTTAGAAATTTAATTTCATATGTATACCATCTAGTACCTGGTTTTTTATATATTTGTTTAATATATGTATGTATTTGTTTATTTTTAGGAAGGAAAGGAGGCTTTAGTAATACTCTAATACATGTGGCTTTCATCTTCAGCAGCAATGTTGGGAAGAGGTCGAGAGAAGTTTGGAAATCAGATCACAGTTGTTCAGTTAAAGGCTCCATACTCTATCACCCAATTGGCATGTTGATTGGCATCTCTATCGGTATGTGAGGCCATGAACAAGGCAAACCACTTTATTCTATTATTTATCATTTCTGTTTCCTTGTTGAACTGTGAAATGCCTGATTAATCAGTTATGAAAAAAATAGGGTCTTAGGATGCTTGTGGAACCCAAAGCCTTCTCATGTCTTGGTGCAGCTATTTCTTTTTCCTCCTTTTTCATTTTCTTTACCTTAGCAGTATGGAATTCAACACGTGCACGTTCCCTTGCTGCTCTGTTGGCTTCTCTTTGCTGATTCATGCAAAACTTTAAGTTTCTTCTCCAAACTGATGGGCTAAAAAGACAGGCAAGCACAGAAAGAGAATATTGCCACTTATGACAGCACAATCATTTGATTCAGGGTTCTTTTTACACCCACCCCCACAAAAAAAAAAAAAATTAAGGTTCGAGGGAAAGACCTCTTATCACCTTTTGTTCCCTATTATTCTTGTACCACTCCCTTGCGGTACGAGTTGAGCACTGGTCGCCTTTAATAACCTATTTGGTTCTTTTGTAGGATCTAAAAGGTGCCTTGATGCTTGACAATTACATGTGAACATACCTGCATTCAACCACTCTATAGGTAGGATGATAGCCATTAGCGTAACCACAAAGGCAAGCTGGCATTTACCATCTTATCATGTTGTTTCGCTGATCTATTTTGCCAATTTTAATGATCATATAGCTGACATCTTGGTGTCATCAGGCGAGATGACAGGATCCTAAACAATAGTAAGAGACGCAGAACTGCTTTTGCCTTAACGTTGTTGTCATCTGTTCCTGAGACTGCTTTCCATAATGGTTTCTGCTTACACTGCTTATTGCCTTTTGTTCATCCTGCAAATTAAGTTTAGAATTGGATGGCCATTAAACATCACTGGTTAACTTGTTCGTTACCATATGGATTTTGTGTTCTTTGCTGCTGAAAGTCAAATAGTTTCTTTCTGTTTGCTTCTACTCAGAAAAGAGACATGCATTATTTATTTAGTTCTTGCAGTAACCTTGGATTACCTTGGGCAGAATTCACGTTCTTAACATCAACACACACTTGTAGTTATTGATATAAATCTATTGCTAATGGGGGGTGGGAGAGTTTCGTGTGATATTTGCAGTTTGTTATAGCCCTTCAATGTACAAGCTCTTTGAGGCAAACATTGCAGCATATTCCTGTAATAACTCATTTGGGCTTTACAATTAGGAGAGCCATACCCTTGATACTATATATAATTTTTTTTGTTATAGTGTCGTATGAATAAGAGTATCAGGTGCCCTTCATAATTAAATCATCTCCCACTGGCATTACCTCACCATCCATTTCTCTAGCTCTTTAAACATTAATGTTGTATTTGCTCTGGAGTAGAATCACCAGAGCACAGGTTTTTGATCTTGAAAAAGCAAAATATATGTATAGTGGCTTCGCACTAGAAGAATGTCTGGAAAGAAGAGGAAACTTAGACAGTCCAGAGAGACCCACTCACAAAATGGATAAGTGGGTGATGAAAGTGAAAAGACTTTGTCCTTCGGAAGAAATAACACAACATAAGCTTATTAGTCAACGTGAGAACTGTCCTCTTCCCTCTGAATAGAAAAATTAATAACTGTTTATACTTTGAGATGTAGGCGCTATTTTGCAAGTATTGGAACACCACAAGCTGCTGGGGCATGCTTTCCTCTACTATATACAAGGTTCCCTCTCACAAAAGTAGCCGATACCTTTCCAGACAGTCTCATGCCCATGTAGGGTGAAATAGTCTGCATAAATTTGAAGAGAAAAATAGATGTTAAATTCTAACTACATAATTTGGTAGGCAAGGATTGAACAGTGTGCATGGAAGTATGACAAAGTAGAACATGAATTTCAAAAAATTAATACACTTAAGGCTACAAGGAAATATACCGGATGCTTATGGTATGTTTTATGGTTCTCATCGAGTTCAAACTCCACTTCAGGCTCCCAAACAACCAAATCTGCATGGTTTCCTCTCACAATGGCCCCCTAAAGCATACAAATGATTTTGTTAGCATGAGTACGCCAATATATTTTGCATGTGACTCTCTTGTTACAGATGTAGTGGGTCATATCAATTCAGATCTTTCATACATGCCAGTTCCCTATACTTATAAATTCAATGGAATCATACGGTAAACCACAACAGATAGAACAAGATAAGCTTAGCATAAAGCATCGCATGGAGTATGGATGTTGATTAGTTCCAAAATAACCTGTATTATCACATATTGTGTGATTGTACAATGACAAGAAGACCCGTAACAAGTTGATAATTAAACTCAGCATACCACCATACCCTATGGCATATTGATATGAAGGGGCCTTAAAATATATTAGATAAAAATCTGTTAAGGATACACCACAAAGACATGATGGGAGGATCTATTCTTGTTAAAACGTGGATGGCTCTTTAGTCAGCAAGTTCTCAACGCCAAGCCTTGTGTACATGTTGATGTTTTAAACCATTGGTATAAGCTACTTAAGAGAGAACAATCTAAGAATATTGCATCATTCTGTTTGTATTTGTATGTGCATAAAAATAATTCCTTGTGGCCCCAATTTTTTTAACTTACTGCATCAATTGAGCGGCATATCTAACTTGTTTCTGGAAACATGTCAACTGTAATTTGGAGTACTGAAATTTTCTGTATGTGACATTTTATTATCATCATATCAGAAAAAAAATTCAGATTAAAATTTCTTAGCTGCATCAGTGGCAGGTTCATATTGTTTAAAGGTATCATGTTACTCTTAACACCATTTGGTTTTCAATTTGGAATCAGTAATAGACACCAAATATTTTGAAAAATAATACTAATGATTTATGCCCTACCTTATGGTTTTGACCTGAAAGCTTTGCTGGCCTCTCGCTCCACCAGGTAACTAACTGAGTCAAGGTAATCCCATATTTTCGTCCATAAGACCACGTCACAGGAAGAACAAACTGCAATCATTCACATCAGCCTTGCTGACCTCTTTAAAGAATCTCAAAAATACTCATCATTGTGACAGAGACAAAAACCTTAAAGATAAGCTGCCACTCACAAGCACGACAACTATGGTATGGAATTCTTCAAAAAATATAAACAAAAGAAAATTGCATGCTGTTTATGAAAGTTTTCCAACCTGTTTTAAAGAAACTTATGGTATCCAATTGTGTCTCCAATTGACAGACAATAAAGGGCATTCAAGTTTTGCCTTTATAAAAAAAAGGGAAAATGATAGAGTTCCCAATGAAGAGAGATACATACAAACATCAAAACTAGAATCCAGCCTAAACAAAATTATGTTTTTCCTACTTGTCAATGCTGGGTAACTCTAGTATCGGTACAAGCACCACGGAAATATTAATCAAAGTTTTAGTAAACTGGCTACTACAATAAGCACTTAGATTTTAAAACCCTAAAAGGACAAAAAAAAATGCATTTATTAGGACTTGGGTTGCTAGGATTTCTCATATGTCCTTGTTGTATCTGTGTTGCTTGAACATCAATATGGAGCCAATATTCGATATGACATGGAGCATCAAAATATTCGAATTTCAGTACAAGATTCAGCTAAGCAGTTATATATGCATACTTATATACGTACATACATATGCAGACACATATGCATGTTTGTATGTATGTATCTTTTTTTTTCCTAATACAAATGTATATATGTATCTTTATATATACATATATACACATATACACATGTATACATGGACGAGAGACCTCCAAAATAAATGATTTTTAGCCTTTAGGAACTTTATACACCATAGATCGTGATCAATGGTTTCAATTTTCATTTTGAGAGGTAAGTAATTGATTTTCGTTAGAATGCATTTGAGACCATATGCACCTGAGTGCATCCTCTATATAGAGTTAGGCTAGCAAGCACCTAAGTGCATCTGGCTCCAGATGCTTTCCACTCAAAATGATGGAGCTTTTGAAATGAAAATCAACACCATTGAACATGGTCCATGGTGCGCAAAGTGCCTAGAAACAAAGAATCATGCAGTTTCGAGATCTTTTATTCATGCATTGAATAAATGAAAAATGAATAATTTGAACGGTATGATGCTATTTAATTCATAGTATAGAAGCATCCAATTCAGCTGAAGTTTAATCTATATATGTTTTGAAGTACTTAGATTAAAATCAACTGCCTAGATTTGTAACATAAGCAGTTCGAGATCTTTTATTCATGCATTGAATCAATGAAAAATGAATAATTTTAACAGTATGATGCTATGTCTTCATTTGATTCAGCGTATAGAAGCATCCAATTTAGCTGAAATTTAATCTATATCTGTTTTGAAGTACTTAGATTCAAATCAACTGCTTAGATTTGCAAATAATATATAACATACTTCAACTCGTTATGCTGCTACCAGTCATTTTGTGCTCACTTGATGCATAGACAAAAGACCTTTAAAATAAATCATTTCTAGTCTGTAGGTATTTTATACACCATAGATCATGATCAGCAATGTCAATCAGCAATGTCAATTTTCATTCTGAGAGATGCATCATTGATTTCCATTAGTAAGCATTTTGGGATTAAATGCACTCCAGTATTGTCTACCATCCTACAAAGAGACGGTACCTACAACTTGCACATTTATCATGTGGACCAAGAAAATATGATGTAGTTGACCCATGCTGAAAAGAATGCTGTCATTCGCAGTTGATGCATCGAAACGTAGATCTATGAACCATGTCAAGACCATTTACATTCTGTAATGTAAAATTTACGGTTTCTAAAGTACAGTTTATGTTATATATGTGTCTCTGTTTGTGTTCCGTTAGTATAATGCAATGGAGGTTGCAAAGGATAAAATAAGATATCAAATTCTTTGAGGCCTGTCCTGCAGAACTTTTGGATGCTTTCCCATAAAATAGGTTTCTTTATCCAGAAGAATAAAAAATGTCATGGTGCAGGTCTAGTACTTGTCTGACAGTGGAGAAAGCGCCAGTTTGAGGTATCTAGCTAGCTTCAATGCAATAACTGCAAGGTTAAGTTGCAAAATTCTAATCAAATATCAGCCACATCTATAATTTATGAAACCAATATAACTTTAAAAAGAAGACTGCACAGCTATAATGTAGCCACAGAGCTTCAAAATTGGCAACCCAATGAGGAGTGAACGTAGAAGCTATCGATACATTACATATTTGATTAAATGCTGGGGTAAAGGCTACATTAGTAACAAGAATATGTTTCACTTCGCAGGTTGTCTTGCAACTCAATTTTAGTATCATTTTTTTGTGGGGGTCCATATAATCTCATGGATCTTTATTGTAAGCAACTCTTGTTTGTCACTTAAATTAGTAGATATGAGATGACCACAACGTTAGGAATAACTGAATAAATTTGGTATTGACACTACTGCATGATAGATACACCAAGCATAAACAATTAAAAATAGGTGAATGGATACAAAATAAAAGTTAAATATTTACATCATAAGATGACGACATCTAATAAAAGAACCGAGCACAGACCTGCAAAGATGAGATCCCACCCCATGCTTTTAGAAAGTCACCTTCATCAAATAGTTTGAGATCTGGTACTGATGGTGAATGATCCGAACTTAACATATCTATATGTTGCTCCTGAAATACAATTCTACAAAATGTCACAGAGTACTTCATTTAGCAAATAATTTTCCTTGGCAATATTTCAGTACCATCAGAGCCTCCCATAGTTTTTGCCTATTGGCTGCATCACGTATAGGTGGAGCACACTTAAAGCGTGTATCCCCATCAGGAATTTCTTCAGCTGCAAATGCCAAGTAATGGGGGCAAGTTTCTACACTTACACTAGCACCACTGCTTTTTGCATACTGCAAGCAAAAAGTAGCAAACTATGTAAAGCCAAATTATGGTATATAAAACAGGCCTCACTAGATAAAATATATGAATAGCATTTTCATATCTGAAAATATTGAGAACAATTTGCTTTTGCTGACTCGTTAAAGTTCTATGTAGCTACATTAAGAATAAACAATTATATGAGGAAAGTGATTCCAAAGGGTCAAGCCAGAATTATATTTGGGAGTTGAACCAGGAAATGGATATATAATTAAGGATCGAAGTATTTTGTGCTGGTGGCATGTTGACCCACGGTATGTACTGTGCCATGTTGTGCTGTTCTATGCTAGTGTCATGATAGCATGCCACATACTGGCAGGCAACTAGCTGCCACCCCATAAAGTTGACCATACGCATATAAGATTGGCTTGCTGTGTAAGGTTATATGCCCCTTTCCATCATCAGTAAAAGAAGAATTAAATGGATCATGAGCATACAATTCATCTATTTGATAAGGAAAGCATATACTGTGATAGTGTCAAGCTACATAATATTGACTGTGTTTGTGATTTTAGGACACACTTCATGCAGTAATTCAAAGACACGGCTTTTCTAAACATATAAGATATGAGTACTACCTTGATCAGATCTAGTGAAGCTTTTGCATCTGACAAATGGACAATATGAACATGAGCTCCTTCCGCACGACCACTGAACTTTGTATCTTGCATTGCCTCTTGCAACTCTCTAATGGCTGCTTCCTCCCTATCAGAACATCACAGGTTGAAACAAAATGATGAAGTTGTTTGCTGCTTTGTGTCCTGGAAGTAAGCGAAGTCAGAAAAAATATACAAATCCAAATCCTTGTACCGAGGTTTCAATGTTTGAACACAGAACAGTCTTCCTCATTGCGCAAAAAGAATAATGATGGACGGAATACATGTCAAAGCAAAATTACGAAATTATTAACAATAGGGTTTAGGTAAGTCTCTTGATGAACCCTGTGATTAGATTTCGGGTGACTCGGGGAATGAGAATCTTAATTTTATTTTAGATCACCAATTTAAGCATGGTTAATATAGCTACAAGCCTACAATGAAAGCGGCCTGGTTTTTTATACTGAATTAAATCTAATATGACTTGGCAGAATTTGAGTCCTAATCTCACCGGAGAAGGGTGAACTAAAATCATAATAAGATGGTTTATTCTCTACCCACAATTAATAAGATTTTAGAGCTTTCGCTTGTGGACTTCTCTACACGGATAAACAGCAAGAATAGAACAGTACAGTTGTCATATGGCATATGGTGTCAGACAACATGAATGAAAGAGAAGAAAAACCAAAAACAAACATAAGATCGACAATTCAAGGTCCAGATTTGCTTCTCTGAATTTCAGTTAGACCTCTGAGTTTTAGGCTTTCTCAGACATATTAAGACAATGTTTTAGCATTTGAAATATCCTGTTGAAGGTCATAGTGAAAAGATAATTTCAATTATCATCAACTTGAAAGCTTATGGAACCAACATTCCGGGCCCAAATCAGATCATAGTTTTCATGGTCTGTAGAATGAAGAAAATATTATTTCTACCAAAAAAAAAAAAAAAAAATTATCACAGCTCATTATAGCATTGCATGTGATAGCTTTTCTTCACCTGAAACATCTGATTGGATTATCGTTAAACCAGCATCCCCAATGTACAGACAGATGGAGTTGCAGAATGCTGGAATTTTTTGTAGAAGGAATTCTTTTGTTAATTTTTCATAAATATAAAGTAACATTCCCAGAGTATGTTCTAGATCGTCATGGCAGTAAGATTACTCCTAGACAGTGTGATGGAGCCTCCATGGTGATATGACCTCGAATATGAATGAACCAAGAACACGATTAACCATAGCTGATCTGACCAGGCTTGCTGCATGTGTTAATTATTGATCCTTTTAAGCAAGGATAACTGACATTCTGAGCTTTAATTTTTTTTTTTTTAATTTATTTTTAATAGAAAATATATAGCATCTCTCATTCCAAACCAGCTTGCTGAATCCATAATTTCCTTCCCATTTCAAGGCAGCCTCTATAGCAAAAGCACATAATATCCTTATGCACTGTTTGTGCATGACCTGAAGTATAGCAGTTTGGCTTCAGATTGCTTGTCTAGACCGTTTGTCCAGTGTTGAGATATGAATTTACGTAGCTAAATTGCACAAAAACCATCATACTAAAACCCATAATTGCATTGAAGTCAATCTTAAAGCTTGGATGTTATGTGGGAATCTTATTCAAACCATGACTTTGAAAGCCAGGTTAAAAGATAATTTTTTTAAAAAAAAATTAAAAAACAGAATACAAATATCATTATCAGCTCATGGTGCAGGTTTAAGAACCAAGTCAACATCTTCAAATTTAATGATTAATTTGCAAAGCAATAAACTCATGTTTGATCATAAGACCGCACCAATACCTTCCACAATCTTGAAAAAAAAAACAATGAATGGTGGTGATGATTCATGAAAGCAAATCAATTTGGTCATGCAAACTTCATCAGTTTAAACTGCTTCTATAGTTAGTGAATTCTGTGGCTCCTTTCTCTGATATTAATGGATTTAAATTGTTAATTGAACACTTGCCCATCCATGCACGCATAGATGTTGAAAATCCTATATAAAAATCTGAAGGTCCCATATCACTTCGATGCTTCCTTTATGATGCATTTATTTTTTTAACAAAGAAAAGTGAATTATGTTACATAAGAATCACAATGTTCCAACAACTAATATTTAGCTTTATGAACCTTCATTGCCCATTCTACAAATCATAAATAGTGATTTTGATGATCTTTATTTAACTTACTTGACCTTTCCAAAAACTTTGCAAGAGTGCAATCTTGATCTTGCTGAAGGCTAGCCTCAGAGCTACTTAAACTGACAATAGATGAGGCAGGTCTACTCTAGGGTTGAGCACAAAAACTTCAGCTCAAAATTGGCTGATGCTTGGAAAAGAATCATGTAAATTCATTAGCATGACCTGGTAGGACAGCAACACAACATGAACTTCTAAAAAGGTGGTTCAAATATTCAAAATAACCAGGATAGACCAAGCATATCATTTTGTTCAGCAAGATCATTAGATGAAGCTTACCATGATGGTGGCCTAGTCTTAAGGTATGTTGCATAGGACCGAGCATCTGAACCACCATCATTCATTTCTTCCTTCCTTTCAGAATCCAAAACAATCTCTGCATGGATAAGTAAGGGCCTGTTGTACTTTGCCAATACATACAACCCCTCCTACAAAAATTAGTCAAAATATCAAAAAGTACCCCAAATAGAGCATCCACACCGCATTTGGAATGGCAAAAGAAAATGAATGCTTTGATGGAAAAAGGGTTCTAGAAATATTATTCCAATTACAGATCAAATGGGGGTTCTTTTGAGTTTATAGGCAATTAGGCACAGCTTTAGACTAAAAGAATTGACTTTCTAAACATGACCAAAGAAAAGGTCCTTAGTGACACCTGGGAAAACTGATGATATAAAGAAATGGTGATAAGTGCCACCTTCTCAAAACATCGAAGATATTCGAATGAAGAGATGCTGATAAGCATGACCTCCATTTTCAAAGTAGTCATAATTAAACATAGGAAAATTATTGTTTTCTTGAACATAGTGCTGGAAAGAATAGGATTTCGACAAAGCATGCAAGTGAAGAGCACAAAGGGAAGAAAATAAAAAGAAAGTGAAGAATATCTTGTATCCAACAGCTTAAAAACTTATAACCTACACTATATCAAAATTCTGAAAATCTTCCTAAAATTCTCCTCTCAGCAGTTTGTAGATCTGACTTAGCCTATGATAAGAGGTTTATAGATCTAGATCAACTGATTTGACATTATATCATTGTTCAATAAACTAGTTTTTGCTGAAGTAATCCATTTTCCATCAATAAAAGCACTGACATAGGTATTACTTCCTTTTGCAACTCATCATATTGATAAATTATTAAACTAATCAGTTGCAAAGGAAATAATTGAACTGACAGCAAACATCGATTCACTAATGGGTCAGATTGAGTAGTCGGACATCATGGTGGGCCAAGAGCTGAAATTCTTTTCTGCAGATATAATTACACAGAATTTTTAGATTTACATAAACATAAATAATGCAGGATGTTTACACTTCCTATTCATGTCTGAAAATAACCTGTTTAGGAATCATATGTCAGGTGGGTGTTTATTACTCTGTAAATACCCTAACGAATAACCTAGCAGCATGTTTTTGATTCAACTCCTTGGCAATTTAATTATCAAGACTTAACCCATTAAAAAAAAAAAAATCAGCTGTACATTTAAGAAAATAATGTGATTTTGTCGACAAACAAAACATGTATAATACACATATTTTATGCAAGCCTTGTAATTTTTTAAGAGTACAAAGACAATTTTGAGAGAATTTACAAGCATTCATATACGCTAATGCAATCTAACAATGAAATTGTAAAATAATAAGGAAGTAAAATACATGTCATTCAAACTTCAAATTTTGAGCATGTTAATGCTACTCGAAATTCCATGAAAAACAAGGCAATGGATGAGATGAAAAACTTCTTTAGAAACTAGAAGAAGAAAAGGACTGTGAACACACCTTGATATGTGTTGAATTTGTCATTGGAAAATCATTTATTCCTGAAGGACACATAAAAGACTCCATGAAAAAAAAAAAAAGGAGTCAGATCTCCAGTCTAATATTAAATATTTCATATGCTCATAAACAACCATTCTTGTCTACCATTCTTGCTACCAAAGCTGCAATAGTTCTGCTACCAAATTTCAGCTCATGAATATATTTTGATAAGTTAACTATTTATGTAAAGGATCATCATATCCAGTATTCATGACTTTATAGAATTCATATATTTAAAAATATAACAATTATTGCATGCCCATACAGTGAAATCCAGAGATCCAGCATGCTTAGAATAATTAGAAATGAGATTACGTACGGTCAATAAAAGAATAAGTTTGTTTTGTTTTATAGATACAAACATTTTCAACAAGAGGGACATGGTTGAAAGTCATGTAGTCACATCTTGAGTCAATTGTCTGTTCTTTTGTTCACATAAAATCTGAATTCAGTCAAAATATTAATAACTGGAAATTCTCAACTATATAATTATTTCACTAAGAACAATTAATGTTCCATATTGGAAATTCTAAATAAGTTTCACATTTCATATCATTTTTTACCTAGTGAATTGAACAAACCATGCATCTTCTATCTATGCTTCTGCTAGTTTATAAAGTTCCTAGATATTCAAGCATGGTATAAAGCAGAAGTATCCAAGTACTGTGACAGAATAGCCTTTCTGAAGATTCTAAACCTAGTTTAGGTTTATGCATGTGTTAAGTTTCAAATAAGCCAAGCAGAGGGTTGACAAGTAGAACCTGTTAAGAAAGCCACTCCTGCAATGTTATAATTTCTGAATGATGCAAGGACCAGTTTGGCAAAATCTTGTGGTCCTCTTTTCTTTCTTTCTTTTCTTTTCTTCTTTTTCTTTCTAGTCCTGCTAGGATCAGGCATGCAACCCCCCATGCTCTCCACCTCCCTCTCCCGCTCCCTCCCTCCCCCTCCTCCTCCACCTATCCCACTGGATCCCATGGGGTTTTGCCTGCCCTAAGAAGTGATTTGCATTATACCAAATCATGGGATTGCAAGATTAAAAATCTATTTGACCCCTTCAACTTCCTTAACTCCTCTGCTCTCAACTGATTCAAATACATTGTGGAAATAATAATTCATATGATAGTTGGGCATCTATACAGCCTGCCTAGATAAAAGTTGCATCATCCTAGATTTCATAATTCTAAATCAATAAAATGGTAATTTATTTAATACCTTAAGACCAAGTGCACCTGCATTTAGAAGACCCTGCAACGCACTTGTATTAAAGGCATTTTCTGGAACCAAACCTCCCCAGAAACCTGAGTACAAAAAACATAGCCATATTAGCACTGTTAAAAATGAAAATGGCAAGAAGAATGTTTGAAATCACCAACCAACAGTTGATAAAAGATGACAATTCAACATAAATATATGAAATCATGAAAATGAAGAGATTAGAAAATGGCAGCATGTTTAGCACCGATGAAGCAAAAATAGAAATAAAAAATTATGATATGTTACAAGGATATTTGAAAGGGCATTGTGGTTTGAATTGGCAGCTTTCCTAATTTATATAGAGTCGTATTTTGGGGCCTTACCAACATTGACATAAATTTTCTTCTCTGTTGCCTCGACCTATTACATCAAATCAAATGAGTTCGCATGATAAAATTGTGGACTGTCAGAAATATATAAATGAATGTTCAGATGAACAACAAGCTTATTAAGTAACTGAACCTTGAGTCTAAGTGTTTCCTCAGATACTGTAGAAGGAAAGCTGTTGAGTGGCATGTCAATCACTGTTGTTATGCCACCTGAAATAGAAGAATCAGCACACACTTAGAAATGAAGGCGTGGAAAGAAAAAGAACTGGTCATCATGTTTAAAAATCTGAAATTGTAACAAAATTCAAATGTTTCAGTTTCAAGAAATAGAATTAAGTTATATACCTGAAGAAAGTTATTAAATGAATGGTCCTCTTGGAAGCAAGTAACAACATAAGATATGCCGGGACGTGTTTGATTCAACATAAACTAACACAACAAAAAATTTCTGGATTTTGCAAATGATAATAGAAGAATCCATAAAAAGCACGAAAGACTAAGACATGCCAACCTATGCATTTTCAAGAACTTGGTGAAGCAATATATCCTTTTTTTTCTTGGTAAATGAAATTACAGAATTAATATGTAAATATATAATGATATAAAGATATTGATCATTTTGACTGACCATATTTTGCATATAGCTACAAAAATGTCTGGCCATTACATCATACTGGCCTTACTACAACAAAAATTTGAACATGAACATCATTTTGCAGAACAGCTACATGACATAATATGATTGACCATACTTTTTGACAGTGCTTGATCAAGGGATGAGGTAGTCTCAGCATTTGCCTATTGAATATACATATGATATCAGGAATGAATTGGTTGTGCATGTATACCATATTTTGAGGTATGTATGGTACTTAAATGAGAGGGTGGACCTTGGCACAACAGGAAGGTTGCTCCATTGCAATATAAATGTCATGGGTTCAAAACAGAGTAGCAGTCTCTCTGCATGCAAGGGTAAGACTGTGTACATTTGACCCTCTTCAAATCCTATAGTAGGATGAGACTCATGCACCAGGACACCCTTTTATGGTACTTAAATGAGCTTCACTAGATCAGCAAAAAAGCTTAGTGCTTGCAAATAGGTACAGAAGATCCCTTTTTTTTTGAAAAAAGCAGTAAATGCATTTAATTTTAACGATGCATCATAAAAAATGTCCAGAAACTCAAGAAGGAAAATGTGTTTTCAAAAACTCATAAAGCCAAAGACACCTAGGTGTCTATGTTGCACCAGTGACTGGTATTTATACTTGGTTTTGTATCAAAAAATCAGAAAATTTCAAGTACCACCAATCTTAAAATCCAAATCTCAAATCCAAAATTTTCTTGCCTTGACATTTTATATTATATAGCTTAGTTGTCATTTCTATATGTTGCCACATGACATGTCATGTCTTAGTCATTGCAGTAGTATTTTTGCAGGCACCCAACACATTCATATGTACTTTCAGTTGTCTCTCTAATTTCAGCATTTTAGGTTCAAGTAATTTTGTAGCTGATACCACCTCTGTTACCAATGCCGATGCTAACTAGTTTTTGACAGGGAGATAATGAATACAAGAACCATACATAATAATCATATGCATATTAAATTATTAAATTTTATAGAAAAGGGAAATTTTTAAGTATACCAGCAGCAGCTGCTTTAGTCCCCAAATAAAATCCTTCCCATTCAACCCTTCCAGGCTCATCAAGGTGTGCATGGCTGAGACACAGAGCCATATGAGTGCAAAAGTTATACAGAAAGCTTAAATTCAAAATAAATGTATTCTAGGAAATTAATAATATAAGTCATATACAGCACTCCATCCTTTGATATATAAAATGTCTGACTATTGATATTTAAACTCTTGGCACTAACTCTTGTAGATATATCATAACAAACTTCCAAGTCAGCAGACAATTGATTCTGTCTAACCTGCTACATAAATTTCTATTCCAGAATCGTTTTTTAACATTTGTAATTTCAGTGTCTAATAGTCCTTCACGCTAACAGAGTTAAACTTTACATGGATAAACAAATTGAGCCTTCAAATATAGTAACAACTCACAACACGTGCATAACACCATATAATATGTGGTAAAAAAACTAAAACTGCACAGCATGCAAGCATAAACTGATGAAAAAGAATTAGGAACTGAGTCATATTGCAAGTTTTAGAAGCAACTAATTGTAAATAAGACTCCAAATGCAATGGATAATTGAAAGATTCGATGACTTTAAAAGGATCTAAAGTTATACCAGTATACAAGAAGTCACTAAGGGCTTAGAGACACTCATGGTTACCTTATTCAGAATGGGTAAAAGAATGCTAGTCTTGTATATATACCAACACAATTAATATGGGTAATTGAGCTTATCTAAAACTTATGACCTATATGATTCTCTCTATATATCCCAGAATAAAGATCTGTGCGCAATCACCAATGCATTTTTTTGTGAAGCTCCTTCTCTTAGAACAATATGTAGAACCAATTCTAAGAAAGGGGGAATCTGATAGATAACCATGCACTAATTTAGCATAACAAGATCTTTATCTCAGCACTATTTACTGGAGGGTAAGCATGCGCCCTCCAATACAAATTAGAAAATACAGATGAATGAAAGAAAGGAATCTCATGATAGCTTACACATCAATCAAACCAGGCATGATAACAGCATCTCCGTAATCCACCACATGTGCCCTAGAGAATGAGCCTTGCAGGTCATCTCCTTGGATCACCGAAACAATAATTCCTCCTTTCACCTCAACTGACCATCAGTCGGTCAATGAAAAGCCAAGAACAAAGATTAGCTCCATGATTACACAATTCTACTTGGTTTTCTGCGCTAAATTCACAGACCATTAACAAAAGAATTGCAAACAGGATGGAGAATATCGCAGCATATCAGGGTGGCAGTTAATCAATTCAATCGGCAATCTTTGATTTCATCAATTTTCTTGCCCTTCAAGAGATACCTGCACCCGTGATGACACCTTGTGGTGTAACGATGCGTTTGCTGGATATCCAATAGTGATCGTAGGGGAGAAGGCTGCAATCGCTATTAATCTCCGATTGCTGGTAAAAAGAATCAGTCGCAGGGTTATTATCTTCTTGTAATCCGATCCACAGTCTTTCACTGTTCTTGCTCATCGAAGTCCATTCAAATTTAAACTGGCGATATTATCACATATAAAAAGATCCAAAAAAAAAAAAACTTGAAAGGAGACAAACAATTGATAAAGAAATAATCATTCTTCAAGAAAATACACATCGATCACGCCAAATTTGAAAGAAATCTTGGTTCGAAGACACAACTGTTTGTTCGATCTTTTTGAATTTAAAAAAAAAAAAAAAAAAAAAGAACTTGTAATGAAACAAACAAATGATAAAAAAATAATCATTCTCCAAGAAAATACACATCGATCATGTCAGATTCTAAAGAAATCTTGGTTCAAAGAAACGACCCTTTGCTCAATTTTCTTTAATTTCTTTTTTTTTGTTTTCAGGAAGAGAAAAAAGAAAAAGGAAGAGGAAAGAGATAGAGAGAACCTTGGAAGGGGTTTTAATGTAAAGAACGAGGATGGAAGCGAGCAAAGCCAGCAGCGAAAGTGCCCTCCATCCCAGTATCTCCATCCTCTCTCGTCCCCTTCTTTGTTTCTCAGCTTGCAAGCTTGAGATTGCCACTGAAACGAGATGCGGTTATATAAAAATGAACGACTTCGTTTTGTTGGCGAGGACGCGACAGTCTCTGCTTCCAAAGTAAGCGAGAGCCGTCGCTTTCTGAAAGGACTATCCGAGTCCAACGGATGCAAAACATACACCACACCTCTTCTGCTATTCTTTTAATGCATCAGATTGCCAATAGCGTACAAGAAAAACGGAGGGTGCTGATTAGACTGCCGTGGGGAGGAGTCAGATTCCACACTTTCCCCTTGAGAATGTCAAGGTGCCCACTCCACTACTTCAAGTAAAGGAACGAGGAATCGATCATGGAATCTTAAAAAAACAATAATATATATATATATATATATATATATATATATATGTTAACAAGAAAAAATAGCTGATAAAAAAAATATATAAAAAAGAAACAAAGAAACGTCAACTAAAGGCATAGGGCTGCAAACTATGACATTACTGAACATATTATGTTATAAAATATGAAACAAACTGGCGAGGCCCGATATTGTGTGAGAGCATGTCTAGCTCGAGAACAATCAGGTTCAACAAAATAAGAGGCTCCAGATCGGTCCCCGGCTCAATAAAATAAGAGGTTCCAGGCTTGGGAGAAGACAATTTTGACTTCCGATAGAGTCATTGAAACTGTAAAGAACGTGCAGACAGTGACGGCAATGCATATCATTTTTTTTAAAATATTATTTTTAAAAAATAAAATATTATAAAAATAGTAATAATATTTAAAAAAATATTAATTTATTATTATTTTAAAAAGATAGCATATCATTTTTTAAATTTTAAAAATAATAATATACTAATTTATTTTTTAAAAAATAATATTTTTATTTTTTAAAAAAATAATATAATTGAGATCTAAATTAATTCATCGGATCATATCAGATTAAATTTAATAAATTATCTATAAATAAAATATGATACATCCTTCATTTGAATGTCAAATCTCTGTATTTAATAGTCTTCGAAAATTTGGAGAAAATATGAAAAAAAATGAGAAATAGGGTACGAATGAAATCGATGTTTGCCGAAAAAAAGAAGTCATAGTAGGGCGGCACTGACGGACGTGAAGAAGATATGAAAACAAAAAAGAAAAAAAATAATAAAAAAAATAATATTTTATTAAAAAAAAAATCTTTCTTCCTTCGGTGGTGATGCTAGGAGCTATGATACCGTTAGGAGCACTAGAGAGTATAATTAGAATCTATATTTATCGAGAGAGAAGGAGAGCGGTAGTGAAAGTGGAGCGGTACTGACAGGCACAAAAAAGATATGAGAAAAAGAGATGGGACGAGAATACAATCAGAATTGATATTTACTGGGAAAGAAAAGGAGTCATGGTGGAGTGATAGGGGGTGCAGCGATACCGACGAACGCATATAAGATATGAGAACGAAAAAAAAAAACATAAAATAAAATATTATTTTATAAAATAATAAAATTTATATCATATAATAAATAAATTTAAAAAATAAAAATATTTAAAAAAAACTAAAAATATTTATTATTAATTTTTTTAATAATTATATATCATAATTATCTATAATCAATTAGTTATATATATATATATATATATATATATATATATATATATATATATATGACATCTGAATAAAATATATAATTTTTTATGAATACATATGATATTTTAAACTATATATATATATATATATATATATATATATATATATATATATGATATCTTAAATAATATATATGACTTCTATGAATATATATGACATCCTGAATATTTTATATGACTTTATATGACTTTCTATGTCTTTATATGGCATCTTGAACAATATATACAGCTTCTTAATACTTTATTTAATTTTTCATAAATAGATATGGCATCCTAAACAATATATTTTATTTTCTAATACCTTCTTCTATATATATGATATTATGAATATATATGATATCATGAACGATATACATTCTATGAATATATATCACATCCTAAACATTATATATAATTTTCTAATACCTTATATGATTTTTTTATTAATATATATGAATAATACATATCTTCTTATTGATTATTATGATTTTCATTTACCTTAATAACTAAAATCATCATGATTTTGCTGTTAATATCTTATTAATCAGTGGGGCGAAAATGCACAAGATACAAGCAAAAAATCTAGACTCTTCCTCTCTCGTGATTCATTAGACTCTGCGTACCAAAAATATGTGATCTAACCATGTAATCAAAAATGGCAAAACCTTTGCACCTTCCAGATACTTTCAAATGTTCAAAAACCAATAAGCCTACATGGATACAGCCAGCCACAGACGAAGAACAATGAACTTAAGGCCTATGTTCCTTCCCATAATTCTCCGAAACCTGCTGGAATGAAAGGGGCTGCAGGGGGGCTTGATTAGATTTCAGATGGGCTGGCATCTTCTTCAGGGCATTCTGTCTTGTTGGTCTCTGTTTCGACGACACCACCGAAGTCCTTGTGAGCAGGAACATGCATTAGCTGCTGGGATGATATAATACCGGCAATGGCTTTCATAGCAGCAGCTGTCCGATCTGTGCTAATTGTCGGTTCTTCTTCGCTTGCATCAGGTGAATTGGAATTTCCTGATGGATCACCTTCCTGCTGTTGTGGTGGGGGCACAAAGAAGGGTATTTTACCTCTTTGCCAGTCATGGAGGATCATCTTTGCTGCAGTCATTAGATCAGGCTCGCCTCCCTGAAAATAATCCAGAAAAAGTTTAGCTCTTCAAATCATTCCTTCAAATGCAAGAAGTTTAAAGTGAAATTTGTCATCCTAAGGAATGGGAGATTCAACTAGATCTGGGTGATGACTACCTATTACAACAAAAATAAGCAGTAGTAAATAGCTTATATCTGCATTAAAATAATATTTTTTGAGAAAAAGTGAAACTATATTTGCATGGCAGGGGGAATATGATTTATGTTGAAAATCAAATTGAAGAGATGGGAGCAAGTCAATATTTCTGTTCATGCAGACAGTTTTTTGAAATTCAATTTTAAAAGTCAAATGCAATTTGTTTAATTAGAATTTTATTTCTTGATCAATCAGAGACATTGCCACTTCAAACATGAAAGAGCTTGATTGCCCATGTTCCCAGGCCTTGGCCATCGCAGCTCAGAGTATAAAAAACTTGCTCATGGCATCATCAGCCGTTGGTGAAAGATGGGAACTCGCACGTACTAATCGATCTAGAAAGTTTCAAGGGGCTTAATTATTCAATGTGATCTCAACCATGGATCTACAGCAACGCTACAAACCGCAGTCTCTACAAATGAAGTCACACCTCAGGGTTCACATGCCTATCAGTATAAAATACCGGAGTCAACTGAAAAGATGGTAAACCGGAAATCAAAACAAGATATTTCAAAAGTGCTGTACCCAACATAGAATAATGAGATCCGTGGTTCTGGGGTGTCATCCTAAAATGGAAATCGAAATAAGATATTTCAAAAGTGATGTTGACAAGATAGAATAGTGAGATCAGTGCATCTGGGGTGTAATCTAACCAAAGCTGCAACAAGCCACAATTTTGTAAGATTAGAACATTGCAAAATAAAAGGAGCCTAGCAAAGAAGCCAAGTCTAGCAAGGATGAGAATGTGGAGATGACATGATAAGGCTAGGAGGTGAGGCATGAGTGTTGACACGGGAGTTGCACCAACCAAGGACAAAATGTTAAAGAACCAAGTGAGTCGGTGTTCATATAAATGCAATTGTATCTGAAGTTGCCCTAATCACCACACATGCTTGAATTTGGGTCACAGTTGAAAAACAAGGGAGGGCTAGAGCAATATGGACACTTCTCATGCATGATTGGGCGGGTGGGGGTGGGGGCCGGGGTGGGGGGAGGAACAGAAACACTGTCCTTGTTCAAGGGTGCCATGGTCAAGAACAAGCATAGAATTAGGAAAAATAAATTTGGTGAAGGTGTAAGGTGTTCAATCAAGACTTATATATCAGTATATTGATGATCATCTAAAAAGAAAAACAAAAACAAAACTAGGTCATACCTTTAAAAGTTTTCCTGTTGATCTACACAGCTGGACAAGAAAGTCATTCTCATCAACCCTGGAAAAAGAGTACAAACAGTCGGTTCTGAACAACAAAAAACAAAAGGAAAAAAAAGGTCTAAACAGGTTTATTTAGCAAGTTGACTGATTATTAGGATAAAAGGGCATGCAAGGCAGCTGCCAACAAGATGGCATACAAACTTGGAAGTCATGGTTTAATGCAATACCATGCCTCAAAACCATAAAAGACTAAAACTATATGGTATGGAGCTTGGCATAGCCTTCTATTTTGCATCATCAAAGCATGGATCCAGGAAATAAGAACACTTCTGATACAGATATGCTGGCTGTCTATGATTACACTGAGAATGTCTCGCAACTTTTTTATCAGAAGGTCTAGTAAGTAAGAAGTAAAACTCAAAACTGTTTCCAGTCACATTGTGTGGCCCTATTCTTGCAATCCATTGCTATCACCTGATGAACTTCTATGGTCGAGCGATCACCACTCAAATAAGATTCTCAACAGGCAAAGCTGAATAATAATACTAGTACCATGAATTAATTCTGAAAAGAAAGACAAACTCATTGCGGAAAAGCAACAACAGCACAATATTGGTACAATAAATAAACCTTATAAATGAAATTAACAAAAAAATATTGAAAAAAAAAAGAAATAGATATACCAGTCTTCAATCTTATAGGCTCTTTGCAGATGCTCCTTCTTTACGCGCCTCAAGACTTCTCCTATATGTTCAGATGCATCTTCCAAGTTTGTAATGCGCACCTGGTAAAGAATCCCAAATTAGCCTCCATTCTACATTTGGCCTCTTTTAGATTGAAATTAGCAACTATAATGACATGCTTGTTGGATGCTCTGAATAGATATCCTAGCTTGCTGCAGTAGCATATCTAGATTATGAATGATATATTAGGCATCTGATGATAGCTTATAAAGTGTAAATACCTGCTCCACCTCCTGTATCTTGTACCGTTTGGCATAATGTAAACAGAAGGGTAGACAGAAAGGAGTAGAATTCTTAAAAAGATGTATAATGATATGATTACAAGGCTATCCAATTGTTTATCCTGGTGAAGGAATGCAGAGGTTACCAGTTGGATCTAATGAGGAGACTCTATTCACCAACAGTCCTATCATTTGGTAGTAATGTGCTTTAATTTACCTTCTATATGCGCACATGTCACCATAATATGGACCAATGGACTTCCGTGGTCAAAATTCTATGAAAAAAAATATTTAAAAGCAAAACAACAAGGACTGTGATGGATATCAAATTCTGATCCCTATGATAATCAAAATTTAGAGCACTAAAGAGGCCAGAGTTTGTCAAAATAATGCAAGACAAACATATATGATGTTAATGCTGACTTTTAAATATTCACATATCAATGGCATGTAGGTACAAACCAAAGGTGCAGGATTCCTGACTTGTTTGTTTGGTAACAATATCATCAGCTATAGTTAGTTGCTGAAGTTAATCCAAATTATAAAAGGCAATTGAATTGTAGACTAAGGTAAAATAAGATACACATACCACACCCTTGAGGACTATATCGGTTTCGGAATCTTTGTTTTGATATACAACTCCAGGACAATCAATTAGAAAGATCCTCTTGGTAAGAGTAATATACTGCCAAACTTTAGTCTCTCCAGGAATTGGAGCCACTTTGCAGACCTTCAGAAAACATAAAAGCGATCCAAATTAGATAAACAGCATTTAACAGTTTAAGAAAACATACGAATATTGTCATGATTATCATATAAGCAATAAAATGCAGAGAAACACATGTTATTCAGCTTTCACATGATTTATCAGTGCCAGCAGGTTGATTTAAAATTGATTAATAACAACGATAGAGAATCTAAGTCCACAATATCCTTAAAAAACCTGTACTAAACATCAAACAACTTCATAATGCTTCTTACACAGCTTTTAACTGCATTTCAGTATCAGCACACTTCACCTTAAGATGATAGGAGATGTGAATGCATCAATGGAGGCAGTGATTGGTGTATTATGCTATGATTGAAGGGGCAAGAGTGTCCTCCTTTAATCTCTAATGCTTAGACATTGAACAAAAGGAAGCTGGAAATCATTTTACAAAGTGGTCAAACAGAAATTATAAGCTTGATGCGTTGTATAACTGTATGTCTAATGCATTCAGTGAAATGCTATGCTGGCCTAGAAAGCCAAAAAGGATGCCTTTTAGCCTATGTACAGGAAAGCAAAAGCTTTGACCAGGTTGCTTACTATTATATAAGCATCTTGAAATACCTTCTTTTCTGCACTCAAAAATGACTTGGTTCCTGAATTTCTTTTTTTAAAGTCTGTTGCAATGATATTTTGAATAGATAATATATATTTACAAACAGCCGAACTTTTTCTTTTTTTGGGAAGCAAAATTCCACAAAAATGTGCCATATAGCATCATGGAAAGAAATTAAAACTAGCGAACCAAAAAAGGTAAAGGCATTATCATTTGGTATTCGAAGTGATAGCAAAAATTACATTTTTTGTGCGTAGAGTATTAATAACTGATGACTTCCCAACATTAGGATATCCAACAAATCCCACTGATATGGCCTGCTTGTCGCTCTTCAAACGGGCAAACTGCCTTAACACTGATAGAAGAGAACCCTGTGGCATATAAAAAGTAATTCAAGAGTGACAGTCATTAAAGCCAAAGAATGAGCCACAAGCAAGAAAGCAAAGGAAATAAAATATTAAACCTTGCCAAAAGATTTGTTAATGCTAGCATGGAATGCAAGCGTAGGATATTCTTTTGATAGCAGCCGCAGCCATCCTTTTGTTGCCCATGCAGGAACTAAATCACACTTTATAGGTAAGAAAACAAACCAATCAGACCATTAGTCAGCTTTTTAAAATGATTTTTAAGTAAACACTGACAAAAATGTAACTGCCAATGAAATATTGCAAACACAAACTGGTTGAGACAACAAACCTTGTTCAGCAAAAGAATCATGTGCTTGTGCTTGCAGTTCTCCTTCAAGTGTTTCTCTAAATGGTGGCACCTAGTTCCTTGTGGATCCCTAGCATCTAACACCTGTTCTCAAGTTGCATGATGCAAATAAGCAAACAAATATAATAAGTTATCTTAAACACAAAAATATGTCAAACCATTTGTGATGGCATCATCTGGACCCTCACTTAAAATATCATATACATAAAGACATTCAAGATCAAATAGTAGAAAGCTAAGCCAGCAATTGAAACGGTACTTAGATGTGTCTACATCACCCTAAGTGCTGCCTAAATATATATCATATCCCTTCCCACAAGGAAACTACCATTGAAACATATATGCACACATGGTCATACTTCAAACTGCATGCACCACTTCAAAATAACTCCAGCCTCCCACAAGATGCTGCCACAAATCTTGGATAGTTTCTCAAGTTTTACAAGGACACATGCATATCACAATACAAATTAGCAGAAACAAACCTGGACAACTACATCTGAGGAATCAACAACTTTGTAGAGCTCACCCCAGATACGCTTGCTCTGCCCCTTTTCAAACATTGTGTGCCTGACCAAGTCTCTTAAGCCATCTTCTTCACCCTCCTCCCTGGATTGCCAAGCAGCAGATTTCTGCTCAAATGCATCTGCAGAAAAATAAATGAACTTGATATTATATAAAATTAAAAGTTTATGGCCTACTCTTTACTATGAGGTGACATATGAGAACCAAAACTAGGGAATCAACAAGAAATGATATGAGAAAACGTCGATTTTGCAAAATATCCTTAAAGAAACAACAAATTGCCTGAAAAGTCATATTTTACAGAATGTACAATTTTAAATCAAATCAAAGGCATTAAACAAGTAAATGATTTCACAGAAGATTAACAAATTACTCTGTACCTTGAGATCCATCTGCCTTTTTAACCAAAGATTCATAATCACATGCTAAAAGCTTTGGGCGTTTTCTTTTCCTCTTTGGTCCAAATGCATCTTCAAAAGGCTCTGTATCAAGAAGATGTGCTTTTGCTTGCTGCATAGACAGTTCAAGTAAAAGAATATCTTCATATCAATAATTTACACTACATTGTGCTTCCATAGGTATTTCCATGAACATAAAGGAGAAATCCAGAACTTCCTTGCACTTCAGAATTAGCATGTGATTTAGAGTATGTAAGTAAGCAATGTGGTTCTTCATGTTTGAACTAGATGAGCTACTGACACAAATTAATTGAGAGAGTACCTTTGCTTCAAGTCAGATACTAAGCTAATCCTAAATTTGCACCATTATGTAGTTCTAAATGTATCAATTCATATTAACAGCATAACAAGTGATTGAAAAGCAAATTTGATAAGTTGTGGCATAAATGAAACAGTAACTTTTAAGAGCTACCATCAAAATATTCATAACTGAAATAGGTAAAAACCGATATGCAGTGGAAACATTTCTTCTTTCAGATAATTGATCATAAATATAAGCAGAAGATCAACCAAACTAGACAGATATGGCTGTGGTTTATGTCAAAGTTTAAATTTATGCATAAAAGGGCACTATAAATAAGTTCTTACCTTTTGATGGTCATTTAAAAGGGATAATGGTAATTTCCTCTCCTTTAGTATGACATTGTAGTTATTAGAAAGTCGGTTTTGAAGCTCCTCACGGAAAAATTCAAGTTCTTTCTGATTCACAACCCGTGTGTTACCTGAAATTCAAAACAGCAGTCACATATAACATGAATGTTTCTGATAATTAATCATGACATGTCAATGAAAAGCTATCCCACATCATCCTCAACACCAAACCAACTAAATAAATAGATACACAAGCATAAACTAACAAAGAAAAGTGCCTGCAAACTAACTTAGTCAGCACTGGTAGATCCTAAGTCAAGACATAATGAAACCCTCTCACGATTGTGAGCCAATTTTGAAGAATTACCACTGAACTTCATTTCTGCATCTAAAAATCTCATTTCTCTGAAATAATTGCATAAAGTTTTCAACTTGATGATCAGATGCATGTCATCAGATGGAATTTGTCCGGAACTTCTTTTCCTTAACATTAAAATCTTTCTAAAATGCTTGTCAGACAAGTTTTGATGATAAAATGCATGATAACAAAAAAAATTCTCGACATCAACATATATTGGAAAGATGTTTCGGCCCTTATTTACATAAAATTTTCAGAACATTGAAAGAGAAAACAGGCAAAATAAAGAGCAAAAGAAGATTTAAAGGATTGAAGAGCGATCGAGGAGCGCGTACCGAACCATCGGCGGTCGGGCTCGATGCGGGTGTTGGGAAGCTCCTTGGACTGGAGCTCGTGCTTCAAGATCTTCCCTTTCCGGTCCCTCTTGGGCCGGTTGTTGTACATCTTGAGCCGTCGCACCGTGGCGGCCGTCCTACCACCTTTGGTATCCCCTCCATTGCTGCGGTTTACGTCCAGAGAGTGCTTCGGCTTCCCTGAGACATTAACCTTCTTCTCCTTCTTCTTCGCCATCTCCACCACGCGAAGGCCTCTCCAGATAGAAAGTAAACTAAGAAAAATCCGGTAGAAAAAGCTTCTCCTTTTATGGTTTTCGGACAGGCGGCAAGCTGGGAGAAGAAAACTAGGGTTTTGCGGGGAAGAGACGGAGAAGGGGGAAAGGCTCGCGTTATTGGAATAGCACGTGACATTCACGTGAAAAAAGCGGCGGATGAAGCTCAATTTGGAACCCGGCCACCGCGACGGTCCTAATGGCCCGGTTTGGTCCACGTTCATGTACTTGTTAGGTGGACCGGATCAGTTTTGGTAAAGCCCAGAATTTGTTAAGCAGGCCGATCCTCACGTGTAAAGCACGTGCCTCGACCGCACTCAGAATTTTTTCCCTCTCTAGAACAATGTTGTGCCTCAAGAGCTTGTTAATAATTAAATATGGACTTAGGGGCTTGGCAAGGGATTTCGTGTAAACTAACTGTTGTTGCGAAACTTGATTGATGCCGAATCAAGTTGAAGTTGAGAAAGAAGAGATTGCCATCGGTGACCTATGAAATAAAGTCCCATCTAGAGTCGGTGGTAGTGGCTCCGATAGGATCCTCCGACAATCAAGTCAGCTCTTCTGGCCAATAGGAATAGAGTGCTCAGAAAAGAATTCAACAAAGTTTTGAGAAGAAGAAGAAAGCTTAGAAAAAATATATCTAGAGGATCTCTTTTTATGGACGGAGCCTATAGCGGACTGATAGTGACAGCCATACCATCCGGTAGTGGGTCGCTCGGAGCTGTATGGGATTTGGTATGGAGAGGAAGAGGTGTCGCCTGTAGCAGACTGATAATGATAGCCATAACCATCCGGTAGTGGGCTGCTCGGGGCCGTATGGAGTTTGCTACGGAGAGAGAGGTATCGCCTGACTGATGTGCCCATTCGTCGAGATTTAATAGTCGAAGTTTGAAAAAAGTAGGTATTAGTTGGTGAAGAACTTTGACATATATCAATTCTAGAGGAGTTCGGACTTCTAAAGAAAATACGGCTATAAGGGATCATCTGGAAGGAATGCTAGCTAAAATCTAGAAGTAATTCGCTAGAGAAATCTGACTGAAGAAGAAGTTCGGAAGGAGTTCGACTCATATAGGTATCCGACTGAAGAAAAAGTCCGAAAGGAGTTCGACTTTTGGAGAAAATCGACTGAAGGAGAAGTCCAAAAGGAGTTCGGCTCCTGAAGGAATCCGACTAAAAGAAAAGTTTGGAAGAAGTTCGGCTCCTAGAGAAAATCGATTAAAGGAGAAGTCCAGAAGGAGTTCGACCATTGGAGGAGTTCAGCCGCTGAAGAAGTTCGGCTAGGGTTCGGCCACTGAAGGAGTTTGATTGGGGTTTAATCGCTGGAAGAGTTCGATTAGGGTTCGACCGCTAGATGGAGAATTTTTTATCGAAGTTCTTCCGTGATTATCAGTTGCATTAGACTAAGCATCAGACTGGACTTCGATGGGAGTGAAATTTATCCCCAACAATAGTCTTCCCACTTTTGAGTTCGAAATTCAAAAGAAGAAAGTATAAAAAGATGATTGCCGAAGTCCTTTTTCAAACTCTACACTCAATTCGACATCAACCAGATTTTGCACCAACAAAATTGGTGCTAAAAGAAGGGCCCTCTTTTTCTGAGGTACCCTTATTCTTAAAGGAGTGCTCAGCCAACCCTATGGATCTTCTTCTCTAAGGTTCATCTCCATTCTCTTCCTCAATACTAAGAAATGCCTCCAAAGAAGGCAACTATCCTGAGATCTACCGCTTCTACCATCAGATCTAAGCCAGACCAGCCCATTCCGACTCCAGCATCGATACTTCAACCTCCTCCTCCATCGACAGCCATGATAGATCCGAAGCAGTTTAACCTACTGATAAAGTGGGTTCAGGGTCTCATCGAGATGGAGCAGGCCATGTGGCACCCTCCGATAGCAATTCCATCAGAAAATTCACCATCGGAATGTCAGGAATCGGTCCTAAAAAAAGTACTTGGGCTAGCATACTCGTTGCCCCTGAAAAAAGAAAATAGAGAGCAGAGGATCCTTGTTCGAATCATGATTCTTTTTCGAAAGAAATCTTTCCCATCTACGGTCGGAAGTTTTTCAAGATCTGCGATCGAGATAATATCCTCGATCAAAAACTGTGGAGGATGGATCGACGTATTGAGAAACTCCGCCACGTCATCCCAACTCATCATGATGACATTCGCATCGATCTCTCCTTTCTCTCTCCGAATTATGCAAGAGTCCGTTCCGCCGAACTTCAAGCTTTCCCTGGTTTGAAAGCTACGATGGAACCTCTAATCCGATCGATCACTTGGAGGCCTTTTGGACTATAATGCTGCTCCATAGCGCACCAGATGTCATCTTATGCCGAGCCTTTTCATCTATCTTAAAGGGAGCAACAAGAAACTGGTACTCGGTGTTGAAGTCGGGTACCATCTTCTCCTTTGATCAGATGAGCCATCAATTTGCGGCTCACTTCGTCAGCAGTCGACGTCTACGCCAAGGTTTAGATTTCCTGATGAATATCAAGAAAGAGAGAGAATCTATCCGAACTTATGTCATCCAGTTTAATGCTGCTGCATTAGAGGTCCAAAATCTGGACCAATCTGTTATAATGGCCGCATTTAAGGACGGCCTTTAAAAGAACGATTTGCTGTTCTCCCTAAAGAAGAAGTATCCTAGCAACTTTGTCAATATGCTAGCTCAGGCTGAGGGATATGCCCGAATGAAAGAAGCCTTCAAATTGAAAGATGTGAAAGCCACAGAAGAGCGGTAGGTGGGCGAGTCTAATAAACCCGTAGCTGATAGAGGATCGAATGAAGTTCGGCCATGCTCACGGACTCCCTCCGAGCGCAAGTAAGTTCGAACTCCTCCTTGAGCTCATCATCAAAAAAGTCTCGATAGAAGGACATGAAGAAGTTCTCCCCGCAGAAGGAGAATTACGATTTTTCCAAAATAAGCGCAATCGAAGCAAGTACTATTTGTATCATCATGATCACGACCATAATATTGAAGAATGCATTCAGCTCCAAGATGAAATCGAGGAGCTCATCAGGAGAGGCCGGTTGGGTTGATTTCTCAGACGTCGGCCTGAAGCAAGTGAAGATCGACCGAGGGCACTGTCACAGTTAGAACCACCAAGGAGGGAGAAATAATAAGAAGATCGACCACCTTTTGACATCATCAATACTATCTCTGGGGGACTTAGTGCATTGGCGAGTCGCAATCTCTCGACCTCAGAGCCAGAAGAAGCTTGCCCCAAATTAGAAAGACCCGTATGAAATAGAGGAGGTCGTCCGATCCGGAGCTTATTGTCTGAAGGAGCTCAGAGGAACAACGCTCCCACGACCTTAGAATTCATAAAATATAGGAATGTGCTACCAGTAATTTTTTCCAATAAAACTCCTCCATTTCAATATTATTATTTCTTGGTGCAAAAACTATGTGATGACAGGAAAGAAGCAATCGAAAGTGGCCATGTTAGGAACAGAAGAAGAACCTCATTCTAACATGAGCAAGTTGAAGACCTCCGATTATTTAAGATAGAAGGAGGGGAAAGGCCCATTCAATAGTCCATCTATGCCCCTATTGCCATGTTAGGAATAGAAGGAGAACCTCATCCTAACATGAGCAAAATTGAAGGCCTCGTTCATTTTAGACGAGATGAGGGAAGAGGCCCTGACAATGGCCCTTATGTGCTCCTACAATCCATTAGAAATAGAAAGAGAACCTCATCCTAACATGAGCAAAGTCGAAGGCCTCATTCATTTTAGACGAGATGAGGGAAGAGGCCCTGATAATAGCCCTTATTGAAGGGAAATCCTGATTTCCCTGACCAGGTTCGTTCAGATCTGATCAGATCAAGAGATATATTTCAAAATTTTTTCTCTTAGATCTGTATCAGATCAGGGATGCTTCAGATCTGATTCTTATTTATTTAATAAAAATTAAATGAAAAGGATAAATTAAATCACATTCAATTTACCTGAATAGGGTAATCCTATTACCCTGTTGATGATCCTGTTTGCAGCGGAAGGTTCTGGATCAAGCCACGCAAGCGCCTGGCCTCTACCGGTATCCACTCGGGCTGGATCTGGAGATCCTCTTCTTCTCTATCACGCCTCCAAAAATCAGATCTGGATCTGATCTGGAGGATCTTCAAAACTCCTTTTGAAGATCTGCAGTCGTTCCTTTGCAGCAGCGCAGCCTTCTTGCTTTTGATCTCCTTTCTCTTGATCTAAATCGCACCAATCCAAATCCAAAACACTTTTGGACGTGGAGAGCAAGGGGAGAAGAGAGTATGGCATGGAGAAAGGGGAGAGAGGCAGCCTTGGGGCGTGGGAAGATTGCTTCTTGATTATTATTTCACTTGGGCGCTGGGTCTCTTATATAGACTAAGCGTGATCCAACTCATCTTCCTCCCAACCAATCACAACCCTTTGTGAAATCAGATCTAAATCTGATTGGTGGGATTAGAGTCCCCTGGATTCCTACTTGGAGAGTGCCTTGGACCAGTCAAACTTGGATTCTTAGAAGAACTCTCATTGGAATCCTAAAGGGAGATGGAGTCCTTGTCCAACAAGGACTCCTAGGCGCCTCCTACTTGGGCTCACGCCACCCTTGGCGTGCGCCCTTCTCCTTGCCAGGTTCTGCAGGGGGACAAGCCCCCACCAGCTCTCCAATAGGTGCATGACATGTGGTCAAAAGTCAAAGGGTCAATGGTCAACGTTTGACCAGTCAAAGGTAGACTTCTTGACCAAAGTCAAAGACCAAGAAATGGCAGGTGACCAAAAATGGCAGGTAATGTCTTACAAATAAGACAACCTATTCTGACTTGGACAACCTCCAGTCAGACCATATGAAGGACCTCTGATTGAGCACAAACTCCTTTGGCTCAGACAGGACGAACTTATTTATGATAGCAAAAGAAGAACGTTAGGTTCAATCGAGTGCTAGCACGATTTCCTTGAACCTAATTGAATCTCATTCAGATCAATTGAACTATATTAGTTCAATTGATGATCACCAGATTCAAACCCTTGTTTGTGTGACCCAGTTAGGTTCAGTTCTGTATGGTAATGGGATATGTCATGATCTCTATCATCGACATCATCGAAACTCCTTTCGATGGATCAGAACTCTTCTGATTCGAACAGCTAGAATGATCGATCATCTAAATCATTCTAATTGCTCCCAAAATCCACCAGTGACACCTAGCAGTATATGGTGGCAACCCATCAGAGCTGAATGCGAACCTCTTGGTGCAGCTACCTGTGTGATTAAGTTCTTCTATCTTGAGCCCCGATCAGATTAGGGTTAAGGTGAACTCGTCAAACCCTAGTCTCTGTCATATGATGTAATCATTCGATTCGAGTCCAATGTGAAAATCTAAATAGAAACTCTTTCTATTATTTCACTCTGCCATGGCCATGGGCTTCAGGACTTGATTCTCATGATCATCATAGGGCTACTCCTCTACCACCGAGGTAGATAGATCCCATCTTGATGCAATCCAGTTCCTACAATGAACATGCTATAGCCAACATACACCTCAGGGTTCCATATGGCTAGGAGACCGAGTAATGGTGTAGTCAAACTATAACACCCTCAAGGTGAACTGCCGATGCATCTCAGGTCAAAGAACCAGACACACTACTGCAGCATCGAGTCAGTCATTGACGAGAAGGTAGACTCCCTAATGACTACTCGAGGTGGTCACGCTCAGTGCCCTCGTTCTCTAACGAGTACCTGTACTCTCGCTCCGGTGTCTCCACACCGTAGACTCAAGACTCATCTACTAAAGAGAAGCGATTGTACACCAACCTTCCGGATCAATCACCATCCTCGTGATGATCCTATGGTCGGGAGCATTTATGAGTTAATAATGATTATTCATGTCTTAAATTTTTCAACTCTTGAAAATATGAATTATCATTACCATTAACTCAAAGGATGTATCACAGACACTAAATACACATGTGTGATAGAAAATAACCCATTTTATTAATTATAGTCAAAATTATAATTTTGCCCCTAGAAGTGTATTACAAGTGTCAGCCAATTCTGGCTTCTAGGGCACATATATCTAACAATCTCCCACTTGTCCTAAAGCCAATTGGCTACAAGTCTAAGTCCCATCTTCTCAAGGTGGGCTTCGATCTTCTGCTGGCCCAATGGCTTTGTAAGTGGGTCTGCCACATTATCTGCGGAGTTGACTCTCTTGACCTCAACGTAACCTTTCTCAAGGTAATCGCGGATGAGATGGTATCGCCGCTCAATAAGATCCTCTACCACCGAGGTACTGAATAGATCCATCTTTGATGCAATCCAATTCCTACAATGAACATGCCATATGACACATATCACCTAGGGTTCCATATGTGCTAGGTTATTTACGATAATGGTGTAGTCCAAACTAAACACCTCAAGGTGAACTGCCGATGCATCTTAGGTCAAGAACCAGACAACACTACTTGCATGCATACGAGTCCAGTCATTGACGAGAAGGTAGACTCCCCTAATGACTAACCTCGGAGGGTGGTCACGCTCAGTGCCCTCGTTCTCTAAAAACGAGTACACTGTCTCTCGCTCCGGTCTCCAACAGCCGTAGACTCAAGGATCTCATCTACTAAAAGAGAAAGCGAATCGCACATCGGAGCCACACCTAATCCGAGATCAATTCAGGCACAGTCCTCATCCTGAACTTTGTGATGAATAGCCATACAAATGAGGAGAATGCGTGGAGCTATTTATGGTTAAATTCTAAAGATTATCTCATGTCTATTTTTTCAAACTCTTGAAAATAGATAATTATCATTACCATTTATCTCAAAGGATGTATCACAGACACTAAATAACATGTGTGATAGAAAAATAACCCAGTGTATTTAATTATAAGTCCAAAAATTACAATTTTGCCCTAGAAGTATAATTAAAGTGTCAGCCAATTCTGGGCTTCTAGGGCAATCATATATCTAACAATCTCCCACTTGTCTTAAGTCAATTGGCTACAAGTCTAAAGTCCCATCTTTTCAAAGGTGGGCTTCGATTCTTCTGCTGGCCCAATGGCTTTGTCAGTGGGTCTGCCACATTATCTGCGGAGTTTCGACTCTCTTTGACCTCAAACGTAACCTTTCCTCAAAGTAATCGCGGAATGAGATTGATATCGCCGCTCAATGTGCTTGGACTTCTGGTGAGACCTCGGCTCTTAGCAAGGGCTATGGCGCCATTGTTGTCGCAGTAAAGAGGAATGGCAATCTGATGCATTACTCCAATTTCTGCAGCAAAATTCTTGTACCAGAACGCTTCCCTTTGCAGCCTCTGATGGCAGCTATATATACCTGCTTCCATGGTGGGAATTCTGCTATACACAGTTTGCTTGGAACTCTTCAGCTGACAGCTTCCAACCATTGCACACAACAGACTCCAGATGTCGAGCTTTCGATCATCTATATCGATCCATGAAAAGTCCGAGTCTGTGTATTCCTGGACCAGGAAGTTCTCCTTACAAAGACCTAACATCTATCCTTAGTTCTTCTCAAGTACTTAAGATACACCTCTCACAGAAGTCAGTTTCTTCACTGGATTTGACTGATATCTGCTTGTGACACTTCACAGCATGGGCCTATATCAGGTCGTGTACATAGCATGGCATACCATGAGGCTCCCTATTGCAGAAGCATAGGATCTTGCTCATGCGTTGCTATTTCCTCAGGTGGTGCTGGGGCACATCTTTCTTGGAAAGATGAATACCAATGTCTGAAGGGTCATATTAATCCCCTCTTAGAGTTTTCCATACTAAACCTCTTCTTTAGTACTTCCTGCTATGTACATCTTCTGTGAAAGTCTAGCAATGCCTATCGGTCTATCCCTATAGACGCTTAATTCCTAGAATAAGGATGCTTCACTAGGTCTTTCATGGAGAATTCCTTAGACAACCACATCTTGACTGATGTCAACATGGGAATATCATTCCAATAAGGAGGATGTCATCCACGTACAATACGAGGAAGACAACGAGCGCTCCACTGACCTTTTGAAAATACATGGTTTCCTCTTCGTTTTTGATGAAACCAAACTTTTGAATCACATCAATTAAAACGAGTGTTCCAGCTCCGAGTGACGCTTGCTTAAGTCCATATATGGGACCTTTGCAGCTTGGGCAAACCTTGTGATCAGTTATCACTGGATGTGAAACTCTTAGTGTGTCTTGTCCATATAGATATCTTCCTCAAGATATCCATTAGGAATGCCGTTTCACGTCATGTGCCATATTTCATAATCGAAATAGGCTGCAACAGCAAGCAATGTTGGGATGGATTTTAGCATAGCTACCGGGGAAAGGTATCCTGATAGTCATATGCCTTCACGTTGACTATAACCTTTTGCACTAGTCTAGCCTTGAATGTTCCACATATCCCATCTCACCAATCTTTCTCTTGAAATCCACTTAACATCCAATAGGTACTATACCTTCTGGTGGTCTACCAGGCCCAGACTTGGTTTGAGTGCATCGAGTCGATTTTCTGACTTCATTGCCTCAAGCCATTTCTCGGAGTCGATTATCTGATATCGCCTCGTTTAGGTTTTCGGGATCATTCACCATGAGCACCATTACCATGAGGAAACATTTCCTCTACATCCTCTGAAATAATACCTAAGTATCTTTCAGGGGGACGGGAAACTCTTTCCGATCTACGAGGTGAGAGGAGGTAGTGTTCTTATTGGCTCAACCTGATTTGTTCTACTTGGTCCTTAGCTCTTTCTGCTTGTGAGACTTTCTCATCAAGCTTAATCTGCTTTCCAATGCCACTATCTTGAATAAACTGTTTTTTCAAGAAATATGGCATGTCGACTCACAATCACATTGTGGGTCTTCAGGAATGTAGAAATAGTATCCTAATGACTCTTTAGGATATCCTATGAATCGAGCTCTAAAGGACCTAAACTCTAACTTGTCCGCTTGTTGTCTTTTGACATGAGCCGGACAACCCCAAATTCTGAGATGACTCAGACTTGGTTTCTTACCGTGCCATATCTCATACGGTGTGGTAGGAACGGTTTTAGAGGGAACCCTATTCAGTAGATAAATTGAAGTTAATAATGAATGTCCCCAAAGAAAATCTGGGAGATCTGTGAAGCTCATCATGGATCGAACCATATCCAATAGGGTCCGATTCTCGTTCTGAAACCCCGTTGAGTTGAGGTGTTCCTGGTGGAGTCCATGAGAGACTATGCCATTTTCCTATAAAGATAGTCTAGGAATTCCCGACTAAGATATTCACCTCCTCGATCTGATCGAAGAACCTTAATGGGTTTTCCAGTTTGCTTTTACTTATTCATGTCTAAATTCTTTGAACTTTCAAAAGCTTCAGACTTGTGTTCTCATAAGATACAATATCCATACCTAGACAGATCATCGGTAAAGGTAATGAAGTAGACAAAATTGCCTCTAGCGGCACATCGACTGGGCCGCACACATCAGTATGTACTAGGGCAAGGAGATCTGTGGCCCCTCTCCCATGTCCAACAAAAAGGAAGTTTGTTAGTCATTTTGCCTTGAAGACAAGAGATTCACAAGTTGGATATGACTCGAAAGTCAATGGACTCAATAGCCCATTTTTCTCTAATTTGTTGATCCTATCTTTTGCTATATGAACCTAATCTAGGTGCCATAGATATCTATCGTTTGACTATCCCTAGGTCGTTTTGGCATTCACGTTTTGCTCGATAGTTAAAAACAGATACATCAATATGTAGCTGAAAAGACCATTAATAAGGAAACCATTTGCAATTTTTTTTCCTTTCAAAAAGAATGTTACAATGGTCCTTAAAGAAGGTGATCAATAACCTTCTTGTGCTAAGCATGAAACAGAAATCAAATTCCTGCTAGCTGCAGGCACAAAATAACAGTCTTTCAAAACTAAGTCTAAACCAGATGGTAATCGAAGAGGGTATGTTCCACGGCTACTGCAGCAACTCCTTGCTCCATTACCGACGCGTAGGATCATTTCTTCATCCCTCAACCTCCTGCTATCCTCAAGACCCTGCATAGAAAGTGCATAGGTGGAGCACTAGATCCAGAGTCAAGCACCCAACTGGATGCAGAAGAAAACCGTAAGGTTAGACTCAATAACGAGCATACCTCCAGAAGGACTTCCTTCTTGTTCTTTTAGGGTTGCCAGGTAAGTAGGGCAGTTCCGCTTCCATGGCCCGTCGCTGTTGCAATGGAAACACTTTCTTTGCCAACGACCTTTTCTTCGGTTCCTGCCTTCTTTTCTTTGATCCTTCTTACCTTTTGCTTTTTCACAAGACTTTCTTTTTCTTTCATATGACTTTTTTTGGAAGAGTCCGTTCCATAGCAAGAACTGAGCCTTTAGAACCTTTCATAGAAAGCTCAGCGGTAAACCAGCATATTCATCAACTTCAAGCCAAGGAATTTGAAGTTTATGCATTGTGGTAATTTATGATGAATTGCCCATATGCATCAGTCAAGGATTGCAGAATAATATCATTCTGCAAGTCCAAGTCCAACCTTCAACACGCCGAGGCTTCTCAAGCCTCTTCCAGTCCTTGATCATTGTCAGACAGTGATCTTGGACTGACTGCCCATCACGCATCTTAGCCTTAAAAAGTCGTTTCGTGACTTGATATTTGGCTGCGCGACTCTGTTCACCAAACATCTCCTGCAGGTGAGCCAACATTTGGCGAGCAGTCCCGATATCTTCATGTTGCGCTGGAGCTCATCAGACATCGAGCCAACATTAGTAATTCTGGCCTTATTAATCTTCGTCAATCCATTTTTTCCAGAGACGGCTCTCTGTTCAGTGGGATGGACGAGCTGGTAAGGTGGGAAGGGTCCTGGTCCAAAAAACATGTGTTAACTTGCTCGAAACCCAAAAACAATTTTGTAATTCTGAAGCCAAATCTTTATAATTGGTCCAGTCAGTCTATTGTGTCTGGATGTGCAGTGGGTTGGACGCAGACATTTTCCCTGTAGAGAGTCAAAGATTCTAGTTAGATACTGTATTTTGACTTGACCACCATTTGTTTAGGGATTTTTATTTTTTAAACAATTAGCCTCCCACTATTTTCTCGGATCCCTACACTCCCTCTGTAGAGATGCGAAAATCTCCGCGATTGATGATTTCAGTGGGTGGTTGCGGTTCTCCACAACTGACTCATTCACTAACCAGTTATTGGTGATGGGTTAGCCAATGAGTGAACAACTCTTGTTCAAATGATTCTCTAAATCATGGTGCACCCAAACTTGGTCTCTAATTCATGAATCTCACCGTATCCGGAATAATTGATCCACTCCTTAGTTAAGTCAGACCCCCATTTGCATAGACTGGGTTCCTAATTGGGTCTCTCACCGTATCGGAATATTTGAGCCCAACTCATCCTCCACCATAGCATCCAATGCCTAATAGACATGGTTGCGTCTTCCCCGGTGCAACTGAGCCACTGTATCCAGCCGAGAAACAATCAACCCGGAAGGACCGCACGTCTACAATGGTGGAAGACCTCGGACTTAATCTTTCTTAGGGAGAATTGATTCAGGTCTCATTAAACTAGACTTGGCTTAGTCATAACAATTTGACTAACTAGTGGCATGGGTCAGCTCGGATTAGTTGACCACCTCAGATATAAACTGTGTCCAACAGATATGGTCCAGGTAAGTGAGACCGGTGGAAGGAATATGCGTTACTCGCACAGAACGCATTCAGGTCGAGTAGCTTCCAATTAAATCAGTCGGTTCGTCGTGTGGGCCAAACTTACCTTAGACACCAAAATTGTTGAGTCAGAAACCAATTGGTTATGCCTACAATCCAGACTCTAACCTCTGAGCCTAATTAGGTCTTGCTTGATCGTGACTCGATTCTTGACCCAGACCTTAATCCTATAGGCTGGTCAATTTAAGCATTGTTGATCCCATCTAACAACTCTTGCATTCGGTTTGATCAAACCGCTTAAGACCCTAAATTGAGCTACCCAAGCCGAACCCAGTATTATGAATATGTCTTAGATCTGAAATTCTCAATTTTAGACCTAATTAATATTCCATTAAACTTAATCTTAATTAAGTAGGGTTCATAAACAAAATATGCACAATAAAATCCTAGGGTTTGGATCTAGGGTTTTGCAGAAAGTAAGTTTTTGGGTTTCTGATTAAGGACGAACGCGCAGCACCCCTACACATCATAAAGAACACCCATCGAATGGGAAAGAGGGCCTTTAAACCCTTCTTCGTTCTAATGACCGGGACGGCAAGGGGAACGCCTTAATCGGAACATTCAATAAACATTCAATACTACAAAACAGTTATAGATCTATATCATATATCTCATATACAAATTTAGATATCTAACCATGGCATATTTTGCATACATCTCAGTATCATAATATGCATGTTTTCAGATCTAAATTATCACATAATAATCTGAAAAATTAGAATTTAAATTGATCTAATCAAAATTAAATTCTAATCTAGACAATTATGTAGAACTATTCTACAACTAGTCTAGTCATGCATCTATCATATCTCATATGATATTTAAAATTAAATAATTTTTATTTGCTGTTATTCAGATGTTATTATAACACTTATAATATCAGAAAACAGTAAATAAGAAGATCTAAAAATATGATTTAATCATTATTAAATCAAAGACATGCAAAACTATTCTATAGAACTATTCTATATATGAACTAGTCATGCATATCTTCATGTTCTTAGATCCAAATCATTTAATTTTAATTTTTCCTGATTTCAGTTCCTGATCCATCTCATGTGACATCTGAAATCACGTTATTTTTAATTAAAATAAAATTAAAAATCAGATCTAAACTATTTTTAGAACCATGGCTCTGATACCACTTGAAGGGAAATCCTGATTTCCCTGACCAGGTTCGTTCAGATCTGATCAGATCAAGAGATATTATTTCAAAATTTTTTCTCTTAGATCTGTATCAGATCAGGGATGCTTCAGATCTGATTCTTATTTATTTAATAAAAATTAAATGAAAAGGATAAATTAAATCACATTCAATTTACCTGAATAGGGTAATCCTATTACCCTGTTGATGATCCTGTTTGCAGCGGAAGGTTCTGGATCAAAGCCACGCAACGCGCTGGCCTCTACCGGTATCCACTCGGGCTGGATCTGGAGATCCTCTTCTTCTCTATCACGCCTCCAAAAATCAGATCTGGATCTGATCTGGAGGATCTTCAAAACTCCTTTTGAAGATCTGCAGTCGTTCTTCGCAGCAGCGCAGCCTTCTTGCTTTTGATCTCCTTTTCTTGATCTAAATCGCACCAATCCAAATCAAAACACTTTTGGACGTGGAGAGCAAGGGGAGAAGAGAGTATGGCGTGGAGAAAGGGGAGAGAGGCAGCCTTGGGGCGTGGGAAGATTGCTTCTTGATTATTATTTCACTTGGGCGCTGGGTCTCTTATATAGACTAAGCGTGATCCAAGTCATCTTCCTCCCAACCAATCACAACCTTTTGTGAAATCAGATCTAAATCTGATTGGTGGGATTAGAGTCCCCTGGATTCCTACTTGGAGAGTGCCTTGGACCAGTCAAACTGGAATTCTTAGAAGAACTCTCATTGGAATCCTAAAGGGAGATGGAGTCCTTGTCCAACAAGGACTCCTAGGCGCCTCCTACTTGGGCTCACGCCACCCTTGGCGTGCGCCCTTCTCCTTGCCAGGTTCTGGCAGGGGACAAGCCCCACCAGCTCTCCAATAGGTGCATGACATGTGGTCAAAAGTCAAAGGGTCATTGGTCAACGTTTGACCAGTCAAAAGTAGAGTTCTGACCAAAGTCAAAGACCAAGAAATGGCAGGTGACAAAAATTGGCAGGTAATGTCTTACAAATAAGACAACATTATTCTGACTTGGACAACCTCCAGTCAGACCATAAGAGACTTCTGTTTGAGCACAAACTCCTTTGGCTCAGACAGGACGACTTATTTATGATAGCAAAAGAAGAACGTTAGGTTCAATCGAGTGCTAGCACGATTTCCTTGAACCTAATTGAATCTCATTCAGATCAATTGAACTATATTAGTTCAATTGATGATCACCAGATTCAAACCCTTGTTTGTGTGACCCAGTTAGTTCAGTTCTGTATGGTAATGGGATATGTCATGATCTCTATCATCGACATCATCGAAACTCCTTTCGATGGATCAGAACTCTTCTGATTCGAACAGCTAGAATGATCGATCATCTAAATCATTCTAATTGCTCCCAAAATCCACCAGTGACACCTAGCAGTATATGGTGGCAACCCATCAGAGCTGAATGCGAACCTCTTGGTGCAGCTACCTATGTGATTCAGTTCTTCTATCTTGAGCCCCGATCAGATTAGGGTTAAGGTGAACTCGTCAAACCCTAGTCTCTGTCATATGATGTAATCATTCGATTCGAGTCCAATGTGAAAATCTAAATAGAAACTCTTTCTATTATTTCACTCTGCCATGGCCATGGGCTTCAGGACTTGATCTCATGATCATCATAGGGCTACTCCTCTACCACCGAGGTAGATAGATCCCATCTTGATGCAATCCAGTTCCTACAATGAACATGCCATAGCCAACATACACCTCAGGGTTCCATATGGCTAGGAGACCGAGTAATGGTGTAGTCAAACTATAACACCCTCAAGGTGAACTGCCGATGCATCTCAGGTCAAAGAACCAGACACACTACTGCAGCATCGAGTCAGTCATTGACGAGAAGGTAGACTCCCTAATGACTACTCGAGGTGGTCACGCTCAGTGCCCTCGTTCTCTAACGAGTACCTGTACTCTCGCTCCGGTGTCTCCACACCGTAGACTCAAGACTCATCTACTAAAGAGAAGCGATCGTACACCAACCTTCCGGATCAATCACCATCCTCGTGATGATCCTATGGTCGGGAGCTATTTATGAGTTAATAATGATTATTCATGTCTTAATTTTTCAACTCTTGAAAATATGAATTATCATTACCATTAACTCAAAGGATGTATCACAGACACTAAATACACATGTGTGATAGAAAATAACCCATTTATTAATTATAGTCAAAATTACAATTTTGCCCCTAGAAGTGTATTACAAGTGTCAGCCAATTCTGGCTTCTAGGGCACATATATCTAACACTTATGTGTCCCTACAGTCCGTTATGAATAAGAGGATAACCTCATCTTAACATGAGAAAAGTCAAAGATCTTATTCATTTTAGACGAGATGAGGGGAGAGATCTTAACAACGGCCCTTATGTGCTCCTATAGTCCGTTAGGAGCAGGAGGAGAACCTTGTCCTAATATGAGCAAAGTCGAAGACCTCATTCATTTTAGACGAGGTGAGAGGAGAGGCCCCGACAATAGTCCTAATGTGCCCCTACAGTTTGTTAGAAATAGGAGGAGAACCTTATCCTAACATGAACAAAGTCGAAGACCTCATTCATTTTAGATGAGGTGAGAAGAGAGGCCCTGACAATGGCCCTAATATGCCCCTACAGTCCGTTAGGAATAGGAAGAGAACCTCATCCCAATGTGAGCAAAAGTCGAAAGCCTATTCATTTTAGACGAGATGAGGGGAGAGGCTCTAACAACGATCCTAATGTGCCCCTGTAGCCCATTAGGATAGGAGGAGAATCTCATCCTAACGTGAGCAAAGTCGAGGGCCTGGTTCATTTTAGACGAGGTGAGAAGAGAGGCCCTGACAATGGCCTTAACGTGCCCCTACAGTTCATTAGAAATAGGAGGAGAACCTCATCCTAATGTGAGCAAAGTCGAAGACCTCATTCATTTTAGACGAGATGCGGGGAGAGGCCCTAACAACGGCCCTAATGTGCCTCTACAGTCTATTAGAAACATGAGGAGAATCTCGTCCAAACGTGAGCAAAGTCGAGGGTCTCGTTCATTTTAGATGAGATGAGAAGAGAGGCCCTGACTCAGTTGAAGATAAGATCTCTCCGAGCTTCAACTCTAATGCCAACAGGAGATAAGATCTTCTTCAACCTCGACTGGAGATAAGATCTCCCATAAGCTTCAACATCAACATCAATAGGAGATAGGATCTCCTTCAACCTCGACTGGAGATAAGATCTCTCTCAAGCTTCAACATCAATCTCAACAGGAGAATAAGATCTCCTTCAACTTCGACTGGAGATAAGATCTCCCCGAGCTCCCAACCTTCAACAAAAGATAAGATCTCCTTCAACCTCGACTGAAGATAAGATCTCCTCTGAGCTTCAACGTCAATCTCAACAAAAGAATAAGATCTTCTTCAACTTCGACTGAAGATAAGAATCTTCCTTGAGCTTCAACCGCAATGGATGTAGAGCCCAAAAGAACTTCGGTAGTCATCTTTTTGTACTCCTTCTTTTCGA
>QRFJ01000164.1:1186948-1276070 GCA_006176705.1 Cocos nucifera | reverse complement strand
GTGCTTGGACTTCTGGTGAGAACCTCGGCTCCTTAGCAAGGGCTATGGCCCACTTGTTGTCGCCGTAAGAGGAATGGCAATCTGATGCATTACTCCAATTTCTGCAGCAAACTTCTTGTACCAGAACGCTTCCTTTGCAGCCTCTGATGCAGCTATATATTCTGCTTCCATGTGGAATCTGCCTATCACAGTTTGCTTGGAACTCTTCCAGCTGACAGCTCCACCATTGCAACAAACAGACTCCAGATGTCGACTTTCGATCATCTATATCGACATGGAGTCCGAGTCTGTGTATCCTGGACCAGGAGTTCTCCATTACCAAAACCAACATCATATCCTTAGTTCTTCTCAAGTACTTAAGGATACACTTCACAGAAGTCAGTGTTCTTCACCTGGATATTGACTGATATCTGCTTGTGACACTCACAGCATGGGCTATATCAGGTCGTGTACATAGCATGGCATACATGAGGCTCCCTATTGCAGAAGCATAAGGATCTTGCTCATGCGTTCTATTTCCTCAGGTGTGCTGGGGCACATCTTTCTTGGAAAGATGAAACCATGTCTGAAGGGTATTAATCCCCTCTTAGAGTTTTCCATACTAAACCTCTTTAGTACTTCCTCTATGTACATCTTCTGTGAAAGTCCTAGCATCCTATTCGGTCATTCCCTATAGACCCTTAATTCCTAGAATAAAGGATGCTTCACTAGGTCTTTCATGGAGAATTCCTAGACAACACATCTTGACTGATGTTCAACATGGGAATATCATTCCCAATAAAGGAGGATGTCATCCACGTACAATACGAGGAAGACAACACGCTCCCACTGACCCTTTTTGAAAAATACATGGTTCCTCTTCGTTTTTGATGAAACCAAACTTTTTGAATCACATCATTAAAACGAGTGTTCCAGCTCCGAGACGCTTGCTTAAGTCCATATATGGACCTTTGCAGCTTGCAAACCTTGTGATCAGTATCACTGGATGTGTGAAACCTAGTGGCTGTTCCATATAGATATCTTCCTCAAGATATCCATTTAGGGAATGCCGTTTTCACGTCCATTTGCCATATTTCATAATCGAAATAGGCTGCAACAGCAAGCAATGTGCGGATGGATTTTTAGCATAGCTACCGGGAAAGGTATCCTGATAGTCAATGCCTTCACGGTTGACTATAACCTTTTGCCACTAGTCTAGCCTTGAATGTACTCCACATTCCCATCTGCACCAATCTTTCTCTTGAAGATCCACTTACATCCAATAGGTACTATACCTTCTGGTGTCTACCAAGGCCCAGACTTGGTTTTGAGTGCATCGAGTCAGTTTCTGACTTCATTGCCTCAAGCCATTTTCTCGGAGTCGATATCTGATTATCGCCTCGTTTAGGTTTTGGTTGATATCACCATGAGCGAACCTTTACCATATGAGGAACATTTCCTCTACATCCTCTGAAAAAACACTAAGTATCTTCAGGGGACGGGAAACTCTTTTCCGATCTACGAGGTGAGGGAGGTAGTGTTCTTATTGGCTCAACCTGATTTGGTTCTACCTGTCCTTAGCTCTTTCTGCTTGTGAGACTTTCTCATCAAGCTTAATCTGCTTCCAATTGCCACTAATCTGTAATAAACTTGTTTTCAAGAAATATGGCATTGCGACTCACAATCACCATTGTGTGGTTCAGGAATGTAGAAATATAGTATCCTAATGATCTTTAGGATATCCTATGAATCGAGCTCTAAAGGACCTAAACTCTAACCTTGTCCGCTTGTTGTCTTTTGACATGAGCCGGACAACCCACAATTCTGAGATGACTCAGACTTGGTTTCTTACCGTGCCATATATCTCTCTCTTTATTTTGAACTCGAGAATGGGGAGACTATTATTGGGGATAAACTCCGCTCCCGTGGAAGTCCAGTCTGATGCTTAGCCTAATGCAACTGATAATCATGGAAGAGTTTCGATCAAAAATTCTCCATCCAGCGATCGAACCCTAATCGAACTCCTTTAGCAGCCGAACTCCTCCAGCGGCTGAACGCTAGCCGAACTCCTTCAGCGATCGAACCCTAGCCGAACTCCTTCAGTGGCTGAACTCCTCCAGCGCCCGAACTCCTTTCAAATTTCTTCTTTAGTCAGTTTCCTCCAAGAGCCGAACTCCTTTCAGACTTCTCCTTCAGTCAGATTTCTTCAGGAGCCAAACTCCTTTCAGACTTCTTCTTCGATCAAATTTTTCTAGAAGCAAACTCCTTCCGAACTTCTCCTTCGGTCGGATGCCTTCAGGAGCCGAACTTCTTCTTCAGTCGTCAGGAACCAAACTCCTTCCAAACTTTTTCTTCAGTCGGATACCTCCAGGAGCCGAACTTCTTTCGAACTTCTCCTTCAGTCAGATTCCTTCAGTAGATTACTTTCAGATTTCAACTAGCATTCCTTCCGGATGATCTTCTATAGTCGTATTTTCTTTAGGAGTCCGAACTCCTCTAAAATTTATATATGTCAATGTTCTTCACTAACCAATGCCTGCTTCCTCTGAACTTCGACTATTAAATCTCGACGAACGAGCATATTAGTCAGGCGACACTTCTTTCTCCATAACAAATTTTATGCGGCTTTGAGTGGCCCACTATCGGACGGTTATGGCTGTCACTATCAGTCTGCTACAGGCGATACCTCTTCCTCTCCATACCAAATCTCACGCGGCCTTAAGCGGCCCACTATCGGATGGTATGGCTGTCACTATCAGTCCACTACAGGCTCCATCCATAAAAAAGGATCCTCCAGATACGTTTTCTCTAAGCTCTTTTCTCCTTTCCAAAATTCTGCTGACTTCTTTTCTGAGCACTCCATTCCTATTGACCAGAAGAGCTGACTTAATCATCGGAAGGTCCTATCAGAGCCATCACCATCGACTCCGGACGGAACTTTATTTTGCAGGTCATCGATGATGATCTCTTCTTCCTCAACTCCAGCTTGATCCGGCGTCGATCAGATTCTATACCAACACTAACGTTATGCAAGTACGAATTTTCATATTGAATTTTTTTAAATTTTATCAATAATATATATTAATTTATATTTTAAATTCATAAATCTTTGATCATAGGCTTAGTTCTAATCAGAAAGGATTTGAATAAGTGAAATTTTTAATTAAATAAAATAAATTAAAAAAATATATTTTGGTAGAATTATAGAAATTTTTTTTTTCTGCAATGAGATTAAGAAAGAAAAGTTCGGTTAATTTGTAATTCATAATGCCGTATACTTAAATTTTTTTATAATTTTTTTTATCTTATCTTATATTTATAATAAAATAATGAGAGATGATTATAAAGATAAATTTCTTTTCTCTTGTTATGGTAAGCTGATCTTTACATTTGTTTGACAAGTTTCAATGAATCTTTTTTGAAAAAATACTTTCTACACCACAGACAGTGTAGCTCCGCGGACATCGTCCGTGGTGATTAACTTTTACACGGGATTGGAACGCAGCATCAACAAAAAAAAGTTTTTTTTGCTCTGGCCCATGCAAGAGCCAATCACTATGGGCATTGTCCGTGGAGCTACACCGCCTATGGTGTAGAAAGAATTTTCCATCTTTTCTAATCTCGACACAGCTTCAAAGCACCACTATAATCTGGTCCACTTTGCCCCCACCATCTCTCCAAATTGTATTTTTGTTAATTAGTTATCCCCTCCCTTTGATGTGTTTAAAGATGAATCTTGATGGATCTATTAAGGACTTGAGAATAGGAGTTGCTTTTGTGACCAGATGTCATGTTGGTCATCTAATCTATGCTACCATGAAGAGATTTCCTCATTGTTCCCTTGTGCTAAGCCAGCATGAGAGCCTCTGTCTTGTTGTTGTTAAGTTCAAGGTCACAAAGATATCGCTAGAAAGCGACTCCATCCAGTACAGTGGAAAGGAATCGTCCGCAAGTTTCAAAGTTTATACCTTCCGGAAGTGATAGAACTCTATATGGGCTATGTTTCTTTTCTCCCCCTTTCAAAATGTACTAGTTCTGGTATTCATATCAGTAGAGTTCTTGATGGTAGTTCCAACGTGGAAAGAAGAGGTATCGACAAAAACCAGATTGAGCTTGAATCGAGATTAGAGGTCATGTACAATGTATAAATGTAGCTTTTTAAAAAAATATATATTAATAAAACTTCTTGGAAAGAAATTTCATTACCAAATAAAAATTCTTCAATCCATTTTGCTTTACCTTGTGTGCTTAATGCTCATCTTCAAAGAGTAATGAAGTGTTATCCCGATGATCTTGCTCTTCATCCTTCTTGCTGCATCAAAAGAAAAAATCCTTGTTAAAAATAGAGTTAATCGGTTAATGATTTCTATTGTAAAGTTGTGAAAAGCGTACTTTGCTTGACTACAAACATGTCACTAGAAATATGAAAAAAATTGCCTATTGTTCCATTTTCAAGGAGCTAATTAGGTTAATGTTGCCCTTATCCCATATATGTGGGGCGGTGCTTTTGGTTAAACTCCTTTTAAGCGCCCTGACATCATTGCACAAGAAAATCATGCAAGCATCTCGTCAATAAAATCATCAAATTTGTGTTTCCTATTAAAGCAACTATGAGTATTAAATTGTAATGCAACCATCAGTACTTTGTCGGCTAAAGAAGGAATAAGGGAGGGGTAAAAAGAAAGCATGGACACGTTTTTGCACAAGGAATGGTTGGAGTCTTTTTCATTTCTTTAGATACTTCAGTAGAAGTGTTACTCTTTGATAGTCTAGTCTATTACATCAAAAGATCCAATTTCTTATGAAAGTGAAGCATTATTTTTCTAGCTTTTCACATTTAGCTGCTTCCTGAAGCAATATATATCTTTTTAATAATTTAATTTAATGCCTCAAACCTTCTACAAACATGTGTGTCTAGCTCTAGATCGATATCTAGCACAATTTGAGAACCTACCGAGTTCCAATTAGTCTCGACATGTTAAATAACTGAACAGCTCTACGAAATTACAATGCCACCTCAACTAGATTAATATTATCATGCTGCAACCAGTCACTTTGGAGGGAAGAGTCAATATTATAAATATGAAACAAAACAGTCAAATCATCACTTGCTACAAAGGTGTCACACCAACTTGACAAATTGATGGTATCATCACTTGCTACTGGGTGTCACACCAACTTGAGAAACTGATGGTATACCTGTGGCGGGGAGCAAAACATCGTTTCTCCGTCATCCACAGCAAGTTTTTCTGGTATAGGAGGGCTTTCACGCGAGGTGAGGAAAGGAGGAGCTCCCCTTTTTTTTTTTTTTTTTTTTTGGAGACGTGAATATACTTTAGTAATTAACCAGTGTCACCTGCCAATTAACCACGGTTAGCAAGTCAGTAGGTACAAGTTAGGTTCCACGCGTGTTGGGGGTGGAAACGCTTATTTATATCCCATTCCATCCACGAAAAGTTTTGAGATTCGTGTCGTAGGGTGACGGTTGTCAATATCCCGCAGCAATCTCAAAGTCTGGACCGATCCAACCGGCACCCGGACAGAGCCCCAGAATCCGCGAGCGGTGGTCGCGTGCCCAAGAACTGAGAGATCTCTGGTCCCGTCCCACCCCACACGCTACCGCAGTGAAGTTCCCATTTTTGGCCTCGAATCAGACGAAAACCTCACAAATATCGCGTAGAAAACTCGCTCATCGTTTGATGATCGGATAACTCATTGCCGTCTCTCCAACCCTTGTACTCTTTCAACAAAAGTCCGATGAAGATCCACCCAAAAAAAGGCCATTTTTTGCGTTAAAACTCGGATTTTTTTTTTCTTTTTTTCTTTCTTTTGTTTTTGCGATCTGGGCGGTGTCCGCTTTTGTTGCAATCTCGGAGTCTGGGAAATATTATTCGGCGTAGATTGGATTGGAAGGATGTGGAGGAGTTGCCTGCAGTCGGCGCTGAAGCTGGTGAATTCGGTGATTGGGATGGTGGGGATGGGAATGATTCTTTACTCCCTTTGGATGTTGCGGGTTTGGTCCAAGCAAATTGATGGCTCCGATTCCAGTTCCTCCCCTCCATGGTTTGTGTGACCTCGCCTCCCTTCCTTTGTTTTCTATTTGCCAAAAAAATTGATCTTTTAAAATCTTCGAGCGGTTAGAGGTTTTTTTTTTTTTTACCCTTTACGATTGAAAGGGGCTATTTTGGCATTTTCCCTTAATTTTATCATTTTTTTAGTTGATCACACTTCATGGGATGCTTGTTTGGGCTGGATATGTTATGTTGAATTGGATGGGGGAGATGAATCCTTTTTGCTTTGGAGTAATTACTATTTCGTTATTTCACATTTAATAACTTGGAAGTCCAGGTAGTTTATCCTTGCTGTGATCTTTGATTTCCTCCTGTTTGTAGTTGTAATTTATCCTTGGTGTGACCTAATTAAAGGAGAGGGGGTGCTGTTTTTAGCAACACTATTAACGTTTTCTTGACTAAACTTGGTTTAATACTGATGGTACTCTGGTGATATTATTAGTCTAGTACAACTGCCTTATGCGATTGCCTTTTAGTGATGTTCTTCAACTTGAGATCATATCATATCTCCTTTCACATGACAACTATACATTCAACAGTGCATTGTATGTTCATGAAAGCATGATGGCATTCCTGTCGATTAGTTTTGCTTGCTTTTAATTGATATTCATTAGCATATTTAGCTTCTTTTTGAATTTTAATATTTGTAAATCATCAGATGCTTATTAGGTATTTTGTACCGTGCATTTTTAATTACATCGGTTTCCTATGCTATATGTGAGGATGATGTCTGGATGTTATCTTTTGTTTGAAGCGCAGACATGTTCATCCTGGTTTATCAAATTTTATGCCTGAAAATGTGGTATTTCCCACAGTTTTTCTTTTCAAACAATAAATAACAATGATATTCTTATAAAACTCTGCATCCTTCAGATCACTAACATAAAAATTGTAGTCAATTATTTGTTTATTATTAGAAATACATTCTTCTTTTTATATTTAATCATGAGATGAATTACTGTTTTGATACAATTGTGATTTTTTTTCCTAAATTAGTTAATTTTGACTTGCAGGTTCATTTACACATTTCTTGGCCTAGGAATCTTCTTATGCTTGATAACTTGCTCAGGTCATATTGCTGCTGAAACTGCTAATGGCCATTGCCTTTCATGTGTATCCTTTGCAAGAGTTTAATTTAGTCTTTTTCATTCTTTCTTTCCTGTTATTATGGTAGGCTCCTTTTGGCTTCTTGAAATCGATTAATTGCTGTCATCAGTGTCATTTCATCCTCCACTTCATCCAAACTGTTAATCCAATATGTTTGGAAATCTTAAATTAAAATTCCTGATAGTTGCCCCTCACTGCTCCTGCATTTACAGCGGATCTTGCATTTCTCACAGGACTACCACCATTAGTGTTAATGTCAACATCCTTATCCTAAACATCACTCCAATAATCCATACAAAAGCTTAATATGAAATTACGTATTTTAATCCATGCACATGCCTGACTGGAGCATACCAACTCCATATGCAAGGATACTTCTCAATTCCCCAGTCTCCCCATTGCTAAGGTAATTGAAAAAACTTTTGATGGAAAGGAGTCAATTTTTAAACTTCATACAGTTAATCCACGCCAGTTGATGGGAAGGCACAAACTACAAATGAAGAGTGAGTAACTAAAGATATTCTCTGGCTTTTATTTTTGACTACTGAAGTCAATAATAGAGGTGTAGCTCTTCTCTACTTTGGCTGCTTGCACACTTTTTCCTGTTAATGTATCATCATCCCCCAGAACTTTAGGAAGGCCCTTGTGACTGCTTTATAGCCTATTTTCCACTTCCTATTTGAAAAATCTCATTCCAGATTTCCTCTTCCATCATGAAGATGTATCAACAAGTAACATAGTTAACATATTTGGAGACCTTTTAACTTCGTCTCTAATCTTCTTTCCACCCTTACCTTTGAAACTGATTCCCATCTGCCACACTTATTTGGCAGAATATTGGTCCTTCTCAGATGTGGTAGAGGATTTTGATATTTCTATTACACTGTTGCCAGCACCACAATTTTTAGTGGTCTCTCCCCATTTATGGAGCAGTAGTTTATTTTTCATCATGTCGTTACCAGATGAGATCTCCTTTAATTGTCCCCACATTTATACCTATTTCGATTGCTTGCTTTTTAGAGGGAGTTCTATTGATTTATTTCCATTTTCTACATTTGTAAAAGGCATACTGAATTATGATGACTGTAACCGGGTAGGGTTGAAAAGGTGGAATCAGAATGAGTAAATCATTGAAAAAAAAATGTTCCCATCCCACAGCACAGCTGGCTTCCATGTAGAAACAGAGAAGGGAATCTCTTAATGGGAACTTAATTTGAGATCAAGTAAGCTTTCAAAACCACTTCATCAATGCCATTAGGAAACAGAATTTCATTATTTCCTCATCTACTCCTATGATCATACCCTATACAATTACCTGTCCCATGAATGTAGGTGACAGTCACTAATATAATGTGCATCTGTCTCACATGAATGTGCATAATGGGTAGCATATTGAACACAATCACGATACCAAGCCAAGCAGAAATACAATCCTCTAATCTCCCCAATTTCTTTAACCTAGAAATAATATTATTTCAGTGTCCTTAATACTGTATGTTGTGAAAATTTCATTATTATTGTCGTTCTCATTTCTATAAGTATGATTTTATATTAACATAAGAGGTGTTTCTTGTTTACCTTATATGGATGTATAGTACGTGGTGTTTGTGTTTTTCCTTGTTATGCTGGAGGCGGCAATTACTGCAGATATATTTCTTAACAGAAATTGGGAAGAGGTATGAATCTCCTTCACTTTTTTATTTTTAGCATTTTTTCCCCTTTATCTATCTTCTATGTTTTTTCATTATTGTTCCAATCTCCTTTGATCTTGCATCAGGATTTCCCAGAGGATCCAACAGGGAAATTTGATGAGCTTAAGGATTTTGTGAGATCAAATTTTGAGATGTGCAAATGGATAGGATTGTTGGTTGTGGCTGCACAGGCAAGTATTTCATTTAGATAGATGCATCTCCACATGACAAACGTAATTGTGTTACAGCATATAAATGCCATTGTCTGAAGACTTGCATAGCTGAAGCATCAATAGCTCACTGCTACTTTTATTTTTCTGAAGATGCTAGTAATTATTATCCTGTTATATTTCTCAAGTTATGATGAGAAATTGTTCTATGTTCCTTTTGTCAACAGAGTGACAATTGTTTGACCAGCCACTTACAGGTGGTATTTTTGTACAGCACCCTTTGGTAGTTTATACGATGCCACTTAGTGGCCCCTATACCAGCTTTACTTGTGCACCTTCACAGCAGCAGCAATCTTCTGGATCATATGCTTTTTTGAATTTCTCACTTTGCCTATAATACCCAGGGATCCTTATGAGTAACCCCTTGCTAGGGTGGACCCTAACAAAGGGTCTCTTGAGGGCATCATGACTGTGGGATTGCTGTGGTGTTATTTGTGGGACTTCATTGACCTTGGGACTGCTATATCATGTCTTTGTAGTTTTGTGCTTCAGGCTTGTGTTTTGTTTGTCTTTGCAATGATTTAGGGCTTGATGAATGTTATAACCTCTCCATACTTATTTGGTTTGGCTGGCTTCTCGTTCCGCACAATCTTGGTATATGGGTGGTTCAACTTTGTCTACATTTTCCTTTTTTGTTAGAATAAAAATGCTGACAAATGAAAATGAAATGCCATTTAGTAGAAATAATGACTGGCTATTTTAAATCATCACTGCCAACTTATGTGAAGTTTGTATCTTTTAACATTTTTTACACAAAGTTGGTCTTGACTGGAAGTGCTTGCTTCAATTTCACTAACATGAAAGTGTTTTGCCTTCAATTTGTAGGCATTGTCCATCTCCCTGGCCATGGTACTTAGGGCTCTTGGGCCAGATCGTGGAAGTTACTACGACAGTGATGATGATACCGTACCCGCAAGGTTACCTTTACTGAGAAACCAGGTTCACCACACTCGATACACTGCTGAGCCTAATTTGTCAACAAAGAAAGATTCTTGGAATGTTAGAATCCCCGAGAAGGTAAATTTGCCTGGAATACGTGGTTGTCAGCTCGCTTGATTTGTTGAACTTGTTTGCATCCCTTATTTGATTGATCCCCCATCATTTGTCATGCAGGCTAACAGGTGAAAGATCTGACCAGAGTGCCTCTTTCCAGAAACTATAATTTTATTATAGTTACTGGTAACCTTCATTCATATTCAGGTAGGGTCTGGTGCTGTTGTATTGCACGTGTATAACATGTAGGCGAAAAATAATAATGTAAATGGCATTAGAATTGCTGCATTATGTACAAATGTTTATTCACAACATATATTCTGACACAGCAGTAGTTGTATGAATCTTTATTACAATTATACAGCAAGACCAGGGCATCATGCCTTGTTTTGCAATTGGTACAGCAATTTACACAAGCTATGAATTGTTGTTGCAGGAGTTGCATCTGTTGTAATGCTTTTTGATTACCATAATGCATGTATGCCTTTTTTGTGGCTTGCAGCAATTATGTGCAGGGACCGATGGGAATGCCGGATGACCTGTTCATGGTGCTGGTTTCATGGAACTTTATATTGAATGATATTTTTTGTATTGATCTTGTTTGCGAAATAATATGTTTTTGTGAATCCTACTGACACCATGACAATGAATCATTCTTTAGAAGATGAATTTGAGATTGCAATCTGACCACATCCCCATGAGGAAGAGGTGTAAGTTTACATGGAATGAGTTCAGAGATGCAGCAGTCAATCCCCACGTAGGTTCCAGTGTATGTATATCAAACATTTCATGCCCACCTTAGATATGGATGGTTATAGCATGTTCCAGATGATAACATTAAGAAAAAAAAAGGGTGTGAAATAAAGAGACATCATTGCACTCCTTCAAGTGAAGGGTGGATGAAGCCTGCTCAAAAATTTGCATTCATGTTAAAGACATTCATTGGTAGATTCCTTACTGATCACAGGCTAAAAAGAATCTCCCTTGGCCATCCTTATTCATATCATATCATACAAAAAGTTATAGCAACTGTTAACAGAAATCAATGCAGCAGTTCTGATCATCTTTCTTGACCACCCCATGGTCCTTGGATTGCTTCCAGCCATTAGATGCATGCAAATCACCTGGCTCCCTGATCTGTAAGATCTAAGGTTCTTGCTATTTCCTTCAACTTGGAAAGGTTGATCCCCGGTATCCTTGGGAAATCATGGTTCTCATTGCGGTAAGCCACACTCCATGTCATCAGATTTAAGGTTCCATGATATGAATAGGTCTCTTGGTCTGGATTGAGAATGTGGTGCTCCGAGATGAAGTGCCCTGCAATTGGATGCATGCCACCACCCAAGACGTCCAACCCCAGGGAGACATCGACGGCTAGCTTGATTGCCAAATTGATAAATTCCCACAAATAAGGGTGCTTGAGATTGAGAAAGAGTAGCCTCAGAGCATGGAAGAACTGGTTGCCAAATTGATAAATTCCCACAAATAAGGGTGCTTAAGATTGAGAAAGAGTAGCCTCAGAGCATAGAAGGACTGGAATACGCTTCATATGGATTTGGTGAGTTTTGGTGAAAGCATGGGCCTCTACGTCACAGGGATGTCCATGTCAATGCCATCAACACCTTGCAAGTGGTACTGATGGGAGGTTGGCAAAGATTCCTGGCCAGAAATTATAGGCTAGAGTTGAGAAGGTAAGGTTGTGGCCAAGCTCATGGATGGCTAGAAAGAGATTATGGTCGAGGAAGGAGCCAAAGAAGTATGGAACTCTTGAAATCTATGGAGGTAAGTCGCAGCTGAAGAGCAACGACTGCAGTTATCTATGCCACAAACAGATGATAAGAATAGTGACTTAAAACTCTGCAACAAGACAAACTCAAGCATAAAACAATATTTTAGCTTTCACAGAGTGCAATAATGAATGTAATTAATCATTTTTTTCTTCAAATTCATCCAAAAACTATGAGTTGGAAATGGGACAATTATGATCACAAGATAGCATCAATTTGTATTTCTGCGATCAGAAAAATACACTTGGTGCACTACAAATGATACACAAAAATGAAAAAAAGTGGACTGATAGCCTACCTGATCATCCACCATCATGTTCAAACTGTGAACTGCAAAACCTAAGATATTAACACTCACAGTCTGAAAATTATGAAACTCAGATGGACATAGATGTGCATAGTAATGGAAATATGTTCCCAAGCATCACAGAATTCACAAATGCATTGCCCATTTTGTAGATTTTAGCTTTTCTGGATATATAATTGCAATATATGGAACATATGGGGCAGAGGTACAAAGAAATGAACCATGGGATCCTAAAAGACCCTAAAACGAGATCTCCTGCAGACATATATTAAGGGAAGTTGTGGATGAAACTGTAATTGAATCAAACAAACCATGATTAACAAAAACACATCCAACAGGGGTGTGATAAGATAGACCCTTCATAGATATTTAAGCATCGGACCTAATATTAGTCGAGCATTAGTAACCTGAACACTACTAAAATCGAAGAGAAGAGAGACTCAAAAAGTGAATTACCTGGCAAAAGGTTCTAAAAGAACGACCGCACTAGTACCGAAACTAAGATGAACAGAATGGAGGAAAAAAAATCTAAACATTAGATCTCGCATATGCACCAATGTAAAAGAAGTCAATGTACTCCAACCAGCTAATTTCAAATCCTCAATGAAATCAACTGCAAAAATATTCCTTCCTAACTGACTGCTATTCTTTTTCTTAAGATTTTTTGTAGAATGAAAGCCCAACATAAATTTAAAACCGAAATATAATTAACAATCCTTATCTTGTTTATCCAGGATGGATCTTTTTCACCACTGTTATTGTCGAGCATAAAACTACCTTCAAAATAACCTGTCCTGAATCCCCACTAGCTACTTTTATTGCCTTAAATCTAAATCATGATCACCTCAGTCCGGAGGGTATCTTAAATTTTTGACTTAAACTCGGACCATCATCTCAACTCTCACCTCTATCGCTTTTTACTTTTACCGTTCATACCCGTCCACGTCTATACCTCAACATTATTCTGATTCATGGGCAAAAAAACAACCCTTCATTTCTCATCACAATAAGCACCGGTTTATCCAGAGCCGATACTTGAGCATGTAATCACATCAAAGAAGACGATGCTACCCATCTTCAAGAAACGATACAATATTTACACAAAAAAAAAAAAAAAAAAAAAAAAAAAAGACGAAAAAAATCGATACCGTAGAATCCGACCAATGTGATGAAATTAAAAGTTCAACAAGATCATATCTTTGTCACGATAAAAAGCCTAACAAAAGAAAACCAAGAAGCACTCCACCCAAAACGAACCAGCATATCGAGAAGAGAGATCTCGGCAACTAGAACAGTAACGGGAGGGGAAAAGGCATGCCGGTGATAACCAATTGTTTTGGCATATGGAATGGATGACTTTCGATTGTTGAAAGGTTGCTGCCTCTCTTGCTCAGGCGGTAACAGACCCTTCTTTTTGCATCTCTTTGCTTAATTTTAAATAAAGGCCGGATGGTAATTACCTACCTTTCATTAACTCTTTTTTTTTTTTTTTTTTTCTTTTAAAGAAAAGTAGTCTTTGGATTGTCGAAAGAGAATGCTCCGAGTTGCCTACGTGCACACAAAATGTTCGCTCTGCTTACGTGTCATAGTGCCCAATGTAGCTCAAAATTGATGGGATATAGAAACCATGGTTTTATATTGAGCCGCCAAGCAGCTATTTTGTGGACTAAAAGACCCTTGATATGTGCTGTAGATGTCCCAAAGCATTCGCTTTGCAAAAAAGGAGAAACTAATAATGTTTTGAGCTTATGAAGGGTATTTGGTGCAAGGGTTGTTTGGGAAAAATTCCCGCCATCGCTCTGGTACTGTATGCGGTCGAAGAAGTCGATATTGTTTTCAAAATATCAGCTCCACTACGGTCGCATTAGCCATCCATTGCATAACAAACAGCGAGCAAACGATACACACCAATAAAAATAATTTATTAAATATAATTTTATAATCATAATGGATGATCAGCATGCACCACACCATGCACCGATCTGTGCTCCGTTTTCAATGGTCCATAAAAACCTGATTATCTAGTAAAAAAAAAAAAACAATTCATCAGATAAAATTAGCCGCATATCTGGGCTGTAGGAAGTATAATTCTATTACCATGATGGATACCATTGTTAATGTAGATTAGTTAGCTGGGTGACGGTGAATTTATCAATGCCTGTTGGCATCTATTATTCTCATTTTATGAATTCTTATGTTGCATATCTTTAAATATCCGCAACACTGAATTTAGAAGAATTCCAAAGAATATCTACTAATAATATAACGTTTATGAAATGATAGATTGTCAACCATCATTCTCAAAAACGAGTGCTCTCAGAAGTCGATCAAATATAATTAAAAAGGTTACGTCAACATAACAATCCAAAACGCTTGTGTTTTTTAAAAGTACTAAGTGCACGAGCTTGAAAAATCTGAACATTGGAGGGAAACAAACAGGAACTTCTAGAGAGTTTCTCATTGAATCTAACTAAAAACGAACAGGTAAAATATGTCCGAACCCGATCTCTCGCAGATGGCTATTCAGGTTTTAACCCTTGATATATACCATACGATTAAAAGATTACATGCATGAATGAATGTACGTATGCAATATCACCCGCAGATGGCTATTCAGGTTGGAACCCTTGATATATATGATTAAAATATTATATGTATGATCTCCATCTTTTCTACTCCGAGAGATAACTCCAACCCAAATAGAACCTGGCTCCCTTTCCCCAAGTGGGAAAGGTGATACAATAAAAACATACCAAAGGATATTCTACAGCTTAATTTGATGCTTCAGTGGAGATTGACAGGAGTAACACAACAAATAGGTTAATTTTCTTTTCTTTTATTATTTTTTTTAAAAAAATAATTTTATAAACAAAGTGATTGAGCCTCTCCTCTTGGAATCATATATGGATGGAAGAATGTCTCAAAACCGAGCTGGTAAAACAGACTGCTAAACTAACAAACAAATCTCACAGATAGGGTTCAACGGTAACACAACCACAACACATGAATCCATGACTCAAGTTTATATGCTAATCTGTCTGTTTAGCATGATAAGGTTGGGTAATAAACAGGGAAACTTACAAACTGTACAAATATTTACATCAGCCTGAACACAATTTACAGATCCTTCTTTCCTTAAAAAGTTGCTTAAAAAGAAGCAGCAGCTTTGAAGCAGGAATTAACTATCATCCTGTGGATAAATCAATCAGCTAACAAGCACTAGCTGAAAGAATTGCAGAGTTCATAACAGGGAGTCGTGAGATTGCCAGACATGTCACTTCACATGGGAATCATAGGTATCGAAAACAGAATAATCTGGGATAACCAGAGGCAACTTATCTACGTACATAAATAGGTGCCTCAGATTCTCTCTTGACAATGTTGCCATGTCAACAATATCTTTGCTATCAGTAAATACCCATAAATCACCTGAGTTTACTCTCTTGAGACTATCACGGCAGAAGGGGCATGACTGCGATCTTGAACGCCTGCAGTCACCATTCATTAGATTCTAATCTAGTACAGCATTATAGGTGGAGAGAACTCTAGCAAAGAGGTGCAAGTAATTTCATGAAGCCATATGGTCTATTTTTACCATTCATCTTTCTTCCAGTCGAAGGGCCAAAAATAAGTGAATAGAATTTTTGAAGAAAATAATATTGCATGAAAGCAAAAGGCAAACTTGTAGTGTTAACAAAGCCGATAGAATCACTTCATCCTTGGTTTAAAAAAATTGGGGATCAGACAGCAATTGCATGACCAATAAACTCATGTACGAATTGGGCCCTGATTGCCAACAATGTTTACCAAGGTCAGATCTACCGGTATTAAACACAGTTGTTCAAACACTTCTATCTGATAATGCTGCACCTCAGGGACGTGAAAGCTTTGCTTTTTCTTTCCTCCCTATATTTATTGCTAGAAACAACTAGCATGCCATACAGGTTTATATGTTAACCATTGATTTCATCAGCTATTCGTGCCATGCTATTCCACCCACATGGTATAAAATTTTGTCGCTTCAAATGTTTTATAATATAAATAACAATCTGATCTTGATTATATAACCATTCACATCAACATTGGAGAACTGGGACTGCAGGAGGTAGGAGGTAGATGCATTTTAGAAGCAGTCATGACTTTTACGGTTCTATAGTTTTCTTCTGCAGAAGAAGAAAGGAAAGGAGAGATTCCATACGGGAGGGGGGACCAAATTGCTCAGTAGAAAACCCTGAAGAAGATGTTGATGCTTATCAGCAGTGTATGCATGTAACACAAGGTATCTACTACATTTTCTGCATTCTTTACTTCACCCACTCAAAGCACAGAAGAACAGAGGACCACAAATTTTCTAAATAGAAGGATGAGAGATGAGCATTCAGGTAACATTTAGTCTTCCATTTCTTATCATGTGACCTACGGGCAAACCCTGTAAACAGGACAAGCTAAACCAGAACTCTCTTGCAAGTGCTGCAATATCAGAATGAATCACAAGGGTCCAGCCCTGACTCTTATCTAATACAAGTTACAACTACGAGGCAATAACGCAATGAATCAATCATAGAGAGATTGGCTACATACTGCACGCGTATACGCGTGTTTGTGTTTGTTTGTTTCCATTCACAGACCGTCAAATACTCCTATATATAGTTCATATTTCTAATATTATCTGAATAAGTGCTGGTTTTGCAGGGCATGATCTCCCTATAAGCACAATGTATGTGCGAAGTACTGCTTGCAAATATCTGATTGTAAATTGATTGGAATGCCTTACCCTTCACTGAGGGAACTGCATTTTGATATATATGATACCCCAGAAAACTGAAATTATGCAATGTATTGAAATTTAAGGGAGAGAGGAGCAAGACAGGAAGGACTATACCATTCGCGGTAGCATTTCATGCACAACGCATGGCTGCAGTTGGGCAACACAAACTTGCTGTTTGTCTCCATGCAGATCCCACACTCTTCCTCTCTTTCAATGTCTATCTCTGAGAATTGCCTCCTTTCATCTTCATCTCTTCTCCTGTACCTCTCCATACAGATAGCCTTTTGTTTTTTATCTTCCATGTCCGTGATCCCTTTGTGCAATTGCATCAGAGAGGGAAAAATCACAGCTGCCCATGAACAACCACATAAGAACCAAGAGCAAAAGAAATTGTGATTTGAAGAGAGACCTTTATTTATTGCAAGCCAATCACTTTACCATAGAATTCCCTGATACTTGCTTTCCTTTCATGGGTTGACATGGTTGTTGTTCCATCTACGTAAACCTACAAAGCCAGAAGTTCCTTAAGAAGAAATGGAATCATTATCATGAAAGAAGCATGCAAGATGCCTATAACTAAAGGATACAGCATTCAAAATTGAAAATCACAAAATCTCAACCTTATATATTAGAATTCTCAGCAAACCAAGAGCCCCTGCAAGGCTACAATCCGTCCACTGCACTAGGAAAAGAAATAAGTGTGCAGCTGCACTATATGAAATTCGCATTTGGATACAGGCACCGTCATATTCCCTTTGGAATTCTGTAGCCCTGCACCTTGCAACGAAGTATCAGAAATTGCAATAAAATAGAAGCCAGAACAAAACTAGCATGATTTTTACTTTGTCACCCTTCCATGGTCCAACACAAAACTGACGAAAAGTCAACTTATTTAAATTAACATAAGAGAGACAGCAGCCAAGCAAATAGGATCTGTATGTCGAAAAGCCCACATGTACATAAGCAAATATTTTATGTGCAGTAGAATTATTCCATTCACAGTAGCAGTTGAAAAATGAAAAATGCTAAAAAAATTACTTTGTTTTTTTTTTAAAAAAAAAGAAGAAGAGGGGGTGTGGGTTGGAGAGGGAATCTTGGGATTATGTTATTTATTTATTAAAAAAAAAAAAAAAAAAAAAAAAAAAAAAAAAACATCATGGGACATGTAAGACCATGAATTCAGGAATGATTCTACTCGCTAAACAGTAAGTTTCCTTGAAGACTAACTTACATAATATGATATATATCATATTCATCTATGTTCTTCTCCATGGTGCTTCTACGACCCGCACCAAAGTGACCTTTTTGTTTGCCACATTTTAATGCACCGATTTGGAAACAAAAGGTAAACTTAACAGTTTTACGTACGTTAAGATAAAAAAAAGTCACAATATTTAGGTAATTAGACAGCACTCATTTGTCTTGCTTAAGGAACTCTTCGTTATTTGTTGGTAGAAATAGTCACTAGTTTTGGAGATTTCTTAATGGAATAAAGCATCTTAAAAGCTGGGTTTTTCTGCTTGTGACATAAAAATGTTCCAGAACTCCCAAGTGAGATGACTGGTATTTCCTCTGCAATTAGAAACTAAGTTCTTTGGTTGCAAGTGCATCTGCAGTCCCCACAATGAGCAGTGTATATTGATGGAATAAGCACATTTATGACAATTTTTTGTTCCCTTGTGTTTTCAAATCTACAAGGATAAGATCCTTTTTGTTTTTTGTTCCTCTTCAATCATTTCTATGTTCTCAACATTTTTGTACAACGTGAGCAATTGGATTTCTTTCTCTTGCTTTTATATTGAATAATCTTTTTTTTTCCTAAGATATGTGTGCCTTATGTGTGATAATGCACGTTGAATGCTCATGATATATATAAACTTTTTCCTCTAATCTGATTCCACGAGCACTTCCACAATCCAAAGGTTGATGCTAGAGAAATTACTGACAAAAAATTTGAGGTGTCAATATCGTCATCACTAAGCCATCCTAAAGGTCTCCAGGAACCATCAAGGACACATGCTCACACCATCTACGCTGTTTCTGGAAAACAAGTAATTACTTTATAAATCAAAATTGCTAACCGAAATGAAAGAACAGAGTTACAACATTTTTTCGAGGAATCCGAACAATTTAATATATTTTTTTCTCATGGTCAAACACCAGTCTGGGACACGCTTAAAAATCCAATCATCATAATTATGGTCCAAAGTAAATATTCTCTGACCAATAACCATGGACTACAAAATCCTGTAAAATTGTCCAAACAATTCCAAATGACCAGCAAAATTTAACACAAGACACAAAAAAAGGCACAAAGAGAATACGAACTACTACTTTGGAGCCGGATTAGCTGAAAAGGTCTCGAGAATTCTTCAAACTATTAGGGAGGCGAAATTCGTATGACTCCCGGAAAAATTAAAAGACGGGGGATGATGCATCTCATCTCAATTGCGAAAAAAATGGAGAATTTGAGTGGAGAACAACTGTTTCAACCCCAAATTCATCAAAAATGAAGAAATGATCGCAGAAGAACCACCAAAATCAAGCAAAATCGCGACTTTCCGAATTGCAATAGAAGAACAAGGGGAAACGACCCGCTATGGAGCATGGAAACCAGGGATCGGGCTGGAGGACTCCACTTACAGTGTATTGGCGTGCTGGATGTCAGCTTCGAGGACTTTGAGGGAGTCTTTGAAGGATTTCCGCATGGAAACGAGGAACATCTCCGGCACAAATCATCCAGCAGTGGTGGAAACTCTGATTTCTCTCCTGTCTCTCTCTCTATCTCTCCTTCCTCTGCCACTCTAAACCCCAACCTTTCGATCCTCCAAACCCTACACCTTTCCCCTTTTCTTGTGTTCGTTGCTTTGGAGAGAAGAAGCGCGACACGACTGAGGAAAGAACCCTTCTTCGACGCCACGTGGACGGAAGGCATCGTGCGCGTCAGCCAAAATGGTTACAGGATGCTGCACGAAGTACAGTATTTTACGTGCCGCTGCGGGACTCGGGAAAGACCCGGATTGTATGGTTTCAGATCACCGGCCTTCCTTTTTAAGCGTCGCGGCATAGGATACATCTGAACCGTATGTATCAATAATTAAATTTACATGCCGGGCACTAGACCGATTGGGTCATGAATTATTGTGCTAATTATATATATATATATATATGGCTGATGACTTGAGATCGGATCTTTTTACTCAAAACCTTAGAGGGAGACTTGTAGAGAAATGTCAATAACTACAATAATGGATATGACAAAGGTACTTATAAATAATTTTTTTAATATTTATTAAAAAGAAAGATCAAATTCTTCAAAAAAATTTAAAAATTATTCAAGAAAAATCAAAATAATTTACATCATATCATGTGGATATAAATATTTTTTTAAAATTTTAATATATATATATATATATACACACACATGCATGCATGCATTATATAAATATATTAAAATGAAGAATTTGCTCATTATTTTAAAAGTCACACCTTACATTTGAAAAGGAATCAAGTTATGTCATGGTCAAGATACCAAAATATTGGCTCGTACGGTAGAGATAAGATAAAATATAATTTTAGACATTGGTTTTAATACTTAACTAATCAAATGATTAATTAGTGAAGTTAAAAGACTTGGTTGGTCTAGATATTGAATTGGCTAATATTTTAGGATATAGTATATCATCATTTAATATCTACCAATATAATAACTAGCAACACGTTGTCTGCATTATGTAAGCAAGTATTTGATATTGATATTTGATAGAAAGTAATTTCTCCCAATAAACTCTTGGCCAAGATGGAAAACCTATAAATGCACCTTGTGCCTATTAATGTGAAGTGCTGCTACATTCCAACTCATCAAAATGAGTGTCATCTCATCTTTACCTATTTCAAAACATTAACATCCTCCCAACCTCTCAAACCCTGCAAGGAGATTGGCTCATTTAACTCTAAGAGTCAATTAATCGATCAATTTACATGTTAATTGACTTGTCTCTGGATGTAGAATCGATGACAATGAATCTAAAGATCCTTGATCCATAACCAGGGCTCCTGAATGCATCAAGGTAAGAATGGAAAGATCAAGATTTCCCTTGAATCCGACTAAGAATTTGAATCACGGTAAATCGGAGTTTTTATACATGAAACAGGCATGCCTCGGAGTTGATTCTATCACCAATAGCCTTTCAAATGTCATATTGAGTCAAGAAGATATCTCCGGCTTAATCTTGGAAAATCCCTGAATAGTTGCCCAATTTCATTAAGCTAGATCGTCAGCAAAAAAATTGTGAGGTTTGGATGCGACATTGTGATCCCAACATGCCGCCATTAATCGTGTGTTATATTTGCTCTGCTCGAGGAGGTTTTAATCACCGGACAGGACTCTAAATTGTGAGGTTTACATGTGATACGATCACATTTTTGGCATGTTCATTTTAGTAGTACACCCAATAATGTGACTGAATGACTTCTGTAGTTACGTAGCAATGACCGGTAGACTCACTGATACATGTTCTTTTTCTCTTCTTCTCTCTGCACTCTTCTCTACCATTAAATTGTATAAATGAAAGAGAAAAAGCCTGCATTGCTATCTTCACTGCTCAATGTGAGCCCAAATCCTTTCTGGTTGGTGTAGATTTAGATTATTAATTTCAGAACATGAAGAAAGTTGTTCTCGTACACAACGAGTACCTGTTTTCCTTCGCATTGCAAACACAGCAAAATACATAAGAACTCCCGTGCATTGCAGTGTTAGATTTGAGTAGCCTTCCTGAAAAATTCTCTGGCCTTCATTTCTTAGTTATATATAGCTTTTGACTTCTCACTTTGGTGAGAGGAAGGCCTCAACCTTGTTACACTTTCAGAAATGTAAATACAACCTGTTTGGCTGAAACTTCTGATAAGATAGATAGTCGGTTGATGATCGAGTAAGTGCACCCTTGAAATTGGTGAAGAAGAACTTGCAAGATAAAATTTTTTTGCCGGTGGGGGATCCTCCGATGCTTAAATTAGCCGAAGATTTTACGAAATAGTTGAAAGAACTAGAAAGTGAGAGCTTAAAATAGAGATCTTAGCTTACCTCGGTCCCTATTTACTTGCTCTTTATAAGGGCCGGGATTGCCGTTATTGTGTAACTCCCGCGAACATGAGAGTTAATGATCGTAGGTCATGATGGAGTAGTTACTCTGGATCCACGATCGGCCAGTTACGAGTAATTAATGCCCACGTTCCATGACGGTTTCGATTCTAAGTATTCCAGACTAGTCGTAACTGTATTATATAGATATTCAATTTTATGAATTATTCGGTATATAACCGAATAACAAAGCCGATCGAGCATATATATAGAGAGAGAATTCAAGTGATTGTCGGTTTCCATTTGATAAAGTTAGTCGGTCATCATTCAATTGTTGAAAATAGTCAGCGATGTCGTATATTTAGTTGGTAAATCTCCGAACCAGAAATGCCAAATATCTTTCACCATCAAAAGCATTAATATTGGCCATGCATTCGCTAAATGTGCCGAGCAGAAAATTTCCACCAAGCTAACTTGCTTTTCAGGTACTTCAAAACATGTAAACATGGTGATAAGCTTCGATCCAACAGATTTTAGAGCCGTTCATAAGCCAACATTTAGCCTGACAGGAACATAGGCGATGCCCTCATGTACCCAGCCAAGTTCAACAGGTGGAATGGCCTGATATCCGTCGAAGTAGGCAGAGCATATATAGAGCTAGCACATTCTGGTGCATGATTTTGAGTAACAGATCTGCTTCCACCTTTGCCCGAGCTTGGTTTAGGGATCCGTCAAAGTTGAATCTTGATGACCTTGGGCAGTGTTGTACCATCACAATGAGTAACTTTTATTCAAGGTGCTATCTTTTGCTAGTTTATGTCGCAGTAAAAATCTAGGTCTAAGTCATCATCCCACCATCACAATGAGTAACTTTTTCGCTGATTTATACCACGGTAAAGTCTAGGTCTGCTTCACAAAAGCTGTCTGTCATAAATCAGTGCAATTGTTTTCAATTCAGTGAAAGTCATATAATGTCAAACAAGTTTTCTTATGCACTCTAGGCTTTCTATGGCTGCATGGGGGAAAAAAAAAAGGGAGAAAAATAATGCATTGGAGCCTGCCTTTTGTTTTAGAGACTCGATGTGCATAAGCCCCATCTAATACTGCAATATGCTACATTCTGAAGAGACAAAAGCAAAAAAGAAGCGAAAGCATCATCCTTGGTCATTTACAAGTAAAAACTTTCGAGTACAACATTGATGAAGTCTGACACATGCTTGACAGTTATAGAATGGTGGAGTAAATTGATGAGAAATTCCATATCATCTTCGATCAACTTCTCTTCCACCCTTTGCAGCAACAATGGTAAAATGCACAAGAACAAAAACAAAAAGTGCGGTCTAAGCAGTCTTTGCAGCAGAATTTGAATCAACAAAATAAAAATCTATAAATCATGACAAAAACCAATTAATCACTTGACTACTGGCCCATCTCATTCCTGTTCGTTCCTGTAATAGTTAAGGCGCCTACAAACCAAACATCAAAGGTTGCGCTGTCTACTGTGAGTCTTTGCTCAACATCACCGTTACCTTGTCACATTAGATATACTGCTGATTCACAATCCATGACCAAAAGCATCATCCAGAAATTGTGCATTTCACTCAGTAGAACTTGATGCTTATCGTGGCACACCAAAATTAATTCTACTCACTACTATGTAGGTAGGATGAATCGGGATCGTATCCGTAGGAAACTTAGTTGATCATTTTGAAAACGCAAAAGAAAAAAAAGAAAATTGATTGCAAGGAACTAAGAAAGAAACAAGAAAATTGTAATAAAGATATTTTTCATTGATCAAAATAAAATATATCAAAAAATCAAAATGCGATACAAGACAACTAAATCAAGTTGATTTTCTAGCTGCGTCCGATGGTAGATGTGTCTCTTTGAATCCTTTCATCTTTTTTCGTGCAAATAACGGCAGGATGGTTGGAAGGCTTGGTCTAGAAACTCCAAGGAAGAAAAGTAAATGGGAGTATGGAAGCATGGAAAAGAAAAATAGCGATGCTAGAATTAGGATCTCTCCTAGATTTGATGAAAGACGTACTAGGGTTAGTACCGCTGTAACAATCGCTGCCATAGAGCTACGGCGACGACCGTAGTAGCAGCGGTTAGAAAATCGCTGCCATAGTCTATGGCAGCATTTAGCCTTTTTTTTTTTATAGTAGATTTAATTTACAAATGTACTTAGATAATGAAACTAATCATGACCCTCGTACCATATTTGTCCGTATGGATGATTGGACCTATGTACTTGAAATATGTTAGAGGCAAAATACTGGGAGAGAGATGTGCATTGTTGAGTTTTTGGTTAGAGGATATTTAAAAAGACATGCCTTGAAAAAGATAGGAACAAATGCCACGAGATAATCATTAAATTGGTTTCAAATTATTGTATTAATACGACCATCATATCAGATTAAGCCAATTGTCAAGGAAAAGTCAGATTCTACCACGGCATTCTTCTCATGGTTGTCTCATCCTTTATTTAGGAGTCATATTGATACCCAATTTAAGCCTTGGTCTGGCTTCAGGTATCCTGAAGCGTAACTTTACCTGGTTTTGAAGAAATGTTGCATGAAAAATATCTTTAATATTTGAAGAATTACATAAAACTTCTTGGAAAGATGGAATAAAATAGAATATAATGGACTAGCTACTTATTGTCACTTGAACCATGATCTATATAAGCCATGGTCACTGCTGGCTTTGATGCACTGGGCAAAACTGGCTTCTACGCTAATGCTCCCGAGTTTTCATGCTGAAGCATTCATTATCCGTATATGCTTGCAGATTCCATCTACTGGCCTTGAAGCCGTCGCCAAGCTTGAGATGCTTGATCTAAGTTGCAATACATCCTCATTGCCAGAAGCTTCTATTCTTTCAAGTTTGTCACAGTTGCAGGAACTGTATCTAAGGTTAGAAGCGACCAGTGAATATTTGAAATAACTCCTTTCATATGCAAGATTGTTATACTGATTTCTATTTCACAAACGAATGCAGTTGGGCCAATTCCCTTCAGGCTTATTGTGCTTACGGCAGCTAAGGATTCTCAACTTAAGCCAGAACTCTATTGCATCAATTCCTCGGGCAAGCATCCGTTTGACTCCTGGTAGCATGCAAAAACTCATGGTCTAAACTCTATTAAGTAGCAAATCCAGATATTTCACTTAAAAATCATTTTTTTTGGTAATCGCAGGATCTTCTGATGATGAACTAGGTGAACCTTTAAGAAATCAGTGTCTTAGTCCATTGACCTTTTCCTTAATTTTGAAGTTTGAGTCTCATTTAAGCTTTAATTTTAAAATAAAGACTGTGCTAACATAAAATCAAGTCTGCTAATGCTATTTTGTCTTGTTTTACCTTCTTCTTTTAAGTGCATGTCAGCATCCATTTCTGTTTAAAGGCTGATATGCTTGTGATGATGGGAACAGGAAATCAAGGAGTTGACTTATCTTACAGAGCTTGACCTGTCCGACAACAACATTACTGCACTTCCTCCAGAGCTGATCTGATTGCTTGGCTCGTGTCTCTTACCTTTACTTGTAGTCAAACTTGTATTATTGTTATCGTGTCTGTCGGTGGCCTTAATTACCTCAAAATAGAAAGCCATGTCTTTCAGCCTGAACAAATTTTGTAGATACTAAAGTAACTCGAACAGAGGATAGCCTGATTCACCATGTTTGTAGTTCATTTCATGATGATGTAGTAGCTTCAGTCCATTATAATGTGCATGCTTCTCCAGTGACACATCCATCATCAACACTGCATTGCCTTGGCTACGTATTTAATGCTACCCTCTACCAAAATGAAAATGGTTATGATATTGGTATCAAAGAAATTCAATACGAAAACATTAACATCGCCAACTTATGGCTAATGGCATCGTCTTTAAGCGCTAAAGCATTTCTTGACCCTTCTTTATTGCCCTCTTGTTGGGGCCTTTCCTACCGAATCAACAAAAATTAGATAATTGTAATCGGCGGAAGATGTTATATCCTCTCTGCTTTTAAGAATTTTTATGTTTCAGTAGTCACATTTGTGAAGCTCTGAGGTGGAAATTTATTGAACAGGGAACCCAGCCTACAAGTCTTGAAGCTGGATGGGAACCCGTTGAGGAGGTATTACTGCAAATGCTCCTTTTTCTGTTTTGCTTTTAATTTATTCTGATAAATAGCGCCCAAGCATCTGAATTCAATTTTTGGCTCTCAACTCGGTTGCATGGATGAAAAGAATTGCTCCATTTAGAAAGAAAAAGGGGGTCTGAAGGCAAATAAGCGCCTGGCCTTGTGATACTAAAGGCATCATTGGGAAGTAAGTGCCAGACGTGGCAGGATTGGCTGGAGAGGTACCCGCGTTGGGAAAGGGAGGGAGCTGGAGAGCGGGAGATGGAGAACACGGGTTGCAGGAAGGGGAAAAAAAAAAAAAGGACCTCTTCCTTTCCCCTGTTCTCCCATTCGTTCTCTTCATTCCCCCATTCGGCCTCTCTCATGCCGATCCTGCCAGAACGGGCATGAAGTACTTGAATCAACATTTCCCTTTCTAAAAGTTTCGCTGCTTTTGCATCCTAAGTATCTGAAAGACAAGCTTCCAAACTAATGATTCCGTTGACATGAGTTTCAATCAATTGAAACCTTAATTTAGCTGGCTTCTTATCTTAAATTCGAATGACCTGAGTCTCCCTTAGTAAATTTGAGTGAACAAAAGCTTGTAATCGTTTCAAATGATTTTTTTTTTTTTCATCAACAGCGAATGTGTCAGTTCTTGGTTTGCGGTACCGGACCTAATGAAGTTCTGAAGCGGTGACGTTTATTTTGTGTAAGATTTGCCGACTTTGCAATGCTAAAGTTTGTGCCTCGTTCTATTTGACATTTCGTGTTGTTCAACGTGGTTTAACAAGTCTTCATCCATCCTTAAACACGGTGATGCGAGGATGGTTATTCATCAAAACAATTGGTGTTAGATAAAACCATTCCCCCATAGATTTGGTGGACGCAACCATTTAAAGCATGGAACAAGGTAAACTGGAGATGCAGCTCCTGATCGATTTGCCGCATGCTCAAAAGATATCCGAGTGCTTATATGCTCCACTTCAGCAGAAAAAGAACAAACTTTGAAGACAAGGAAACTTGAAAGCCCATTACCTATCTTGGATTGGATGTCGAAAGATTTGATCAATCCTAGCTCACAATAATGGTCAGCACTTATAGTGTTGTCCTTGTTAATTGGCATCAGCTCCTGACAAGCACAATGCTGGCTTGAGCCATTAATTAGACCTACAGCATGCTGTAGAGTCCTCCGTTCTTCTATGAACACCCAGATGAACATCTCTTCTGAAAAAAATAGTTGCATTAAATCAAATAACTGGGTGATGGAGGCTGTAAACGAATAAATAAACCTGCAAGGCACCAGGCTGGTCCTGAATATATTCGGTCGACTCTGGATGCAGCCGCTTAATTAAGGAAGTCTAACAAACTAGATTACGGTGTCGGCTTTTCTGGCCCTCCATGCATGTACATGAAAATTAAGAAAAAGAGGATGGCTAGGGCACACGAGTAAATTACCTACAGGAGCCACAACATTAATGATACTAACGGATGGATAGCCAATTTATTTGAGATAAATCCAAGCACTAACTAATTTTACCGTTCTCATTTCTCTGGGTCTCGGCCAAGCAAGAAAAAAATTACGGCACTGAAAAAACGGGTTCGCCGGCAACCGGAGAGCGTTAGATGCAGAGGGCTACCACTAGTTTCCTGGGCGTCGCTTCCACCGCCGTTCCGTCTTCTGCTGCTCATTCGAGAACGGACGTCTTTGCTTTTTCTCGTAAAGCTGCCGTTCTCGATAACGGTCGATGCGGGAACCCTCGGTTAGAACGCCTCGTCGCTGAACGATGCCGATCCGAGGCTCTTACGATCGAGGACGCGCTCCATCTTTTCGAGACTGCAGCGAGTGCGAGCCCGAAACCCTCCATCAAAGCCATCAACGTCCTCCTTAACGCCGTCCTTCGAATGAAGCACTACGAAACAGTGATCTCGCTATATAACAAACTAAATCGTGCACGGGGAATCTCGCACAGCGTCCACACCTATGGACTCCTTATCAAATGCTGCTGTCGCATGAATCGGGTGGATTTGGGCTTCGGCGTCTTCGGGGACCTCCTGAAACGTGGCCATATCCCTGACGCCATAATCTTTACCTCTCTTGTCGATGGTCTCTGCTGCGAGAAGAGGGTAAGCGAAGCAGCCATGATGTTCGATAGAATGTCTCTGATGGGATGCCAACCTGATGTGATCTCATACAATGCTCTTATCAAGGGGCTGTGCAGCACTGGTAACATGGGCTTGGCACTGGAGCTGCATCAGAAAATGACCACCTTGGAAGGTTGTTGCAAGCCCGATGTGGTTACGTATAACACAATTATCGATCACCTTTGCAAAGAGAGAGCTGTAAACAAGGCTCTCAAACTGATCGATGAAATGACTCGTGCTGGTGTTGCCCCGGATGTTCCAACTTACAACAGCATTATTCACGGGCATTCAACTTTAGGCCGCTGGAAAGAGGCAGTCAATATTTTCAAGGAAATGGTCGATCGAGGCCTTTCGCCGAATGTGGTGACATTCAACATGCTGATGGATTCACTTTGCAAGCATCATAAGACCGCAGAAGCTCATAAACTACTTGATTTGATGAATGAAAGAGGTGAAAAACCTGACTTAATCTCATATACTATATTGGTGCAAGGATATTGTCACGAGAGCCGCCTTGTAGATGCAAGGAAAGTCTTTGATTCCATATCAGGTAAAGGTCTCTCTCCTAATTGTCATACATACTCTGCCTTGATTAATGGATTCGTCAAGAATCAAAAAATGAATGGGGCTATGGAGCTATTCAAGAAAATGCAACAGCAAGGTTTGAAGCCTAATGTTGTCACCTATAGTACTATACTAGATGGACTATGCCACCTTGGAAGAGTGGAGGATGTCGGAAGCCTCCTGGATGAGATGGTGGCACAAGGGCTCCACCCAAATGTAATCACATACAACTCTATAATTTGTGGGTTTGGTAGATTGGGGAAGTGGAAAGAGGCCTTTCAGTTTTTAAACAAAATGATAGAGCGAGGAATCCATCCTAACATCGTAACACTCACTGCATTGATCGATTTCATCTGTAAAGAAGGAAAGGCTCAAGAGGCACATAGATTATTGGAAAAGATGATTAGTGGGGGCATAGAGCCTAATGTTGTTACTTATAGTACTCTAATGGATGGTTACTGTATGATAGGGCGAATGAATGATGCAGTGAGAGTTTATGATTTGATGGTTTCAAAAGGCCATAAGCCGAATGCTGTAACATACAATATATTAATTGATGGATATTGCAATAGGTGGAGGATTGATAAGGCTCTGAGTCTCTTTAATGCAATGCCTCGTAATGGAGTGCAGCATACAACAATTGTATACAGCACCATAATAGCTGGAATGTACCGTGCTGGTAGGGTTACTGATGCTGAAAAATTATTTGACAAGATGCTTGCTGCTAATGTATGTCCAAACCTTTACACATACAACATAATCTTGGATGGGCTTTGCAAAAACCGGTGTATTGATAAAGCTACGAAGCTACTTCAAGATGCATTATCATTTGATGTTAACCTCAACATTATCTCTTTCAACACCGTAATTGATGGTTTGTTTAAAGCTGGTAAGATCAATGAAGCCAAAAATCTCTTCAGTACAATCTCTACCAAAGATTTGAAGCCAACTGTTGCTACATATAGAATAATGGTGAAAGGACTAATAAAGGAAGGGTTGTTTGACGAGGCTGATTATTTGCTCCTGCACATGGAGAAATCTGGTTATCCTGCAGATTCTGTAATGTTCAATGCCATGGTTCGTGGTTTGTTGGAGAAAGATAAGATAGAAAAAGCAATAGAAATTATTAGAAAAATGAAGGAGAAAAGCTTTTCTTTTGAGGCATCAACCGCTTCTCGGATATTCAAGATGTCATCGAAGGATGGACAAAATCATGATTATCTGAAGTTGCTTCCAGATTTTTCTGAGCACTGTGCAAAGTGATGAAGTCACCATGGATCGTTAAAATGAGTTTGTTAATAATTATATAACAAATGGATAGTTCTAAGTTGCCCTTATTTATTTTGTGAGATTTGATTCTGTCTCATGCTTCAACAGACTATTAAATGAAAATTTAGCATTGAATGCCAGATCCAGCTCTTTTAGGAACTATAGTTCTGGAAACAATTTTTATATATCAGTGGGTTACTGTGGTGGTGTTGTCAGTGAACTCAAGAGATGATGGTTATGAGAAGGGCTGCACCAAATGATTGCCATCTGCCTTGCTCAATGATATTGTGATGACCATCATTAAAGTGGGGAAGCCAGGCATCTGAGCAGATGGAGGGATGAGTTCTAGATGTTCTTCAAACATAATTGTAGAATTGTAGTGAATCTGAAAGGTGAAATGCACAAGCACACTATCACCAAACTGATTGGAAAGGATTGTGCTGATATTTGGCATGGATTGCAGCTGATGGTGATCCAAATTCGTGCAGAGGTTCTAGATTGTGAGTTTGTTATGGTAGGCACCTTCAAAGGTGGCAATGGAATAGGCCACTGGTTGTGATCGTTTCGTGTTTGGCCTGATTTATACTTACCATCTTGGTTTGGTTTCGGCCATTGATGATTGTTCCCACTGCTCCTACTGTTGATGCTTTGACTGTTCATGTACCGTGGTGTAAAATTGTTTATTTCCTTCATTATACTGTGGTGTAGCACTGTTTACTTTCTTTACCATAAACTACAAATTATGATTTCAACTCGTCTGCCATTGCTGCTTACTACTTTATATGATAAAATGTAATCGTATCCTTGGCATGTTATTGACAACGGTAGTTTTCTGCTATTTGTTCACTGGTTTTCAAAGTTTAATTACTAGATAATCTTGAGCTGAGACCTTAAGGAAAAAGATACCGCCACCAAGGATGTATTTGGTTAGCCATTAAAAAAAATATTTTTTTTATTTTTTGATTTTTAAAAAATAAAAATTAAAAAGCAATATTTGGTAACATTATGAAAAGCAAAAAGTAAAAATAAAAAAAATTAAAATAATTATTTTATATGTAAAGCAAAAATTTTTTGCTTTTCAAAACTTGCTTTTCTATTTTTTTTGCTTCCTAAAACTTGCTTTCTCAGATCTAAAATGCCAATCCAAAAAGTAAAGAGTCTGAATTCTTCTTCCTCATCCAGCTCTTCATCTCTCCGCCCCCTTCTCTCTCCTTTCTCGAATCATTTTCTCTCGTCGAGCTTTTCACCCCCCATCCCCTTCCCCCTTTCTTTTGTCGTGTTCTTGCCCTCCGTTTGCCTAGCCGACGAGTCCAAATAATGCTACGCTCTCTTCTCGATGAGTGAAAAAATCTTTTTTTGGCTCTAAGAAAAAGAAGATATTTCTCGGATTTTATATTTTTTCAAAGATTACATGATAAATATGTACTTACTAAACATGCTTTTTGCTTGTTTTACTTTGCTCAATAGCAAAAAACAAAAAAAATAAAAAAAATATATTTTAAAATTAAAAATAAAAAATTAAAAGGTGTAGCCAAACACATCCTAAACTTTTCCTAGCCGAACAGTTTCGATGCTTGTCTGTATCAGAAGTTGTCAATATAGCACTATACCTCAGAATGGCTTTATATAGGAAAAATTGTTCAGTGAGGCTATATTTTTGCTATATCTCTGCAGATTATGTTGTGTACGATACCATTTTTCTTTGTAGCTTGCTGGAGGAAAATGAGATAAGGCCAAAACAAGAGCAAAGATTTCCTCTCAAAGCATTATTGCTTCTCATATACTTCATTGTTGAAAGATGGATATCATATTAACTTCATCTTCCATATGAGATCTTATTCAGCGACGTAGTATTAGCTGATATCAGCCTTCCAGTTTTGCAGATTTCTCTCTTTCATTTTGCTGAGATGTTTTTGGCCATGAACAAGTCGAAGATGCCCTGAAATCTGCTGCGACGACCATCTGTGAGTCAGAAGTATTTAAAAACCGATCACCTTGTCAGTTATTGGGTCCTGATGTAGTGGTCATGGCTGTTATGTCGATTTGCAACAATGATGGGATCCACGTGTACTTTGAAGACATGCCTGTAATATTGAACCTGAAATGAGGTAGTGAAGATTTCTAGCGTTACTAAACTTATCACAAAAGTAACATCCAAGCCTTCGGCAAAGAATTGCTGCTTACGACTGTTTCCAAAGCTGCTAACTAATGGCAACCGTGATCTAGATTCACTGCATGTATATTGGAATGGCGGTCTGAGGCGATCTAGTCAAACAAGGGTGATTAGTAGTCAATTTCTATTTGTTGAATGCATCAAAGTATCCTTTGCTAGTGTTTTTAAAATTAAGCAATACTACAATGATAGAGCTGTTGCTGTTTAACTTTTCCAAAAATGCAAAAGTTTCCTTTTGTGTCTGTGTGTGCATATATATATATATATATATATAGACAGATCAAGAGGAGTTAATCCCATCATTTGATCCTATTTCCTTTTCACCTTTAAGGACTCGCTTGGTTCACGAGAAGTAGAGGAAGGAAGAGGCAATTCCTAAAAAGTAAAGAGGAAGCCGCTTGTTTAGTTGGAGTTTTAAAAAGAGAGAGAATGGACAAAGCTCTTACTATGGGAGTCACAGAATGGACAAAGCTCTTACTATGGGAGTCACTTCCCACATTTCATATGGAGGAGGTGGATTTCGGTACTTCTTATGAGATGAAAAGTAGTAGTATTTTTTTTTTTCTAAAATATTATTTTAAGATCTATGGTTAAGATTTTATAAAATATCATGGACGGTTGGATGAAATACTGAATAGTGATAATATAATATTATTCTAATATTTATATAAATATAATATTAATATTAATATTATAATATTTATTATATTTTAATATTTATATTAATATGATATTTTTATTAATATTAATATAATATTTATATTAATATATCAATATTTTATGTTAATATAATATTATATTTATTAAGATATTAATAAATTTATTATATTAAAATAATAAATTATTATGATCTAATATTATGTTATAATATATTAATATTATTTTTATATTAATATAAATATAATATTATTATTTATATAAAATTTAGGAGCAAAAATGTATAGTCTTATTTCTATTAAAGGTATAATAAATATTCTATATAGTTTTTCTAGGAACATGGATGTTCAATAAAATATAAGTCACTCTTCAATAAATTAATTTTTTTATGAATAATTAAATATATTAAAATTTTATTTTTAGAAAGTTACTTTCTAAAATTTCTGCGAAGAAATTTTTTTTCCGTCAACTAGTCAGTGACTCTAATCTGAATCCAACTCTCAAGCTCTTGCCTAGGTGGCAAGAGGCGGTACCATCCACTGTGGTGCTTGTCGTATTATAGAGAAACCAAAATAATGCATCAACCAATAAGGAAGAAATATTTCAATCAAGCTGAGATGATAGGAAAAATTTGTAAACAAATTAGAGGGTCACAACCATCCTGGCTATGGTTTCTCCTCATGAATTGGTAGGAGTCCACCTCAAATTGGGTGGCCTCCCAGCCGCTTAACATGTGAGTTTATATATATATATATTAATCTAAGATATCTATCTTGTCTTTTATTTTCCCTTTTCCATTCCACTCGGAGAAGATGTAGCGTAAAACCTCTCGAATTCTTTATCCATAATATTAACCCTCCCCACAAGTAGAGATCGTTTGGGGGGGGGGGGGGGTTCTAAATATTAAAATTTATGTGAATATATTTTTAAAATTGATATTTACATCTATATCTTTATAAAATACTTATTTTATATATTTATTCATCTTTTTCTTTTTTTTTTATACCTATACCCACATCTTCTAATGCCGCTAAGATATTAAAAATTTAAAATTCAAAATGATTGAAATATTTTTAATAGATTGATGTGCAAAAAAAAAAATTTATGAGAATATATATATATATATATATATATATATATATATATATATATATATATATATATATATATATATATATATATATATATATATATATATATAGTAACTTTGTAAGGATATTTGTGTAATTTTATATACTAGTGCTCACTTATTATTTTCTGTAAAAATATTGCCCAAAAAATTATCTGGTGATTAGATAACAAAGAGAGCTATGGAGGTTTCCAACGAGATCCGTTAACCTGTTACTCGCTTCAGAGATAAAAAAATAATTTTATAAATTTAACTAATTTTTAATTTAAATAAATATAATTTTGGCTAATGAATTAGCTTAATCATTATGTTAAAAATATTCATGCCAAAATAGTATTTTATAGGGACATATATGCAAATATCAATTTAGAAGAATATTCATATAAATTTCAATATTTAAGAGGATATTTATACAAAAATTTATGAATTTATTTATTTATTTTTTTATTTTACGTGCCTATCTTCCTGAAATATAAAATTATATGAATATTTTGTAAAATTGCTATTTGCTTTTTACATATTTACCTATTAAGGATATTTTAGTCACTTTAATTTTAAGCCGCGACACTAAATTATTATACATATGTAAAAGAAAAAGAGAGAAAAGAAGTGCATAAGGATATATATATATATATATATATGTAAATATTAATTTCATAAAGATATTTATGTAAATTTTAATATTTAGAAAAGTATACATGTAAAACCCCATCCTCAAAATAAAAGTATATTAAAATTACTTTTGGCATTGTTGTCATGTTGTATAAAAATTAAAATAAAACTATTTTTTTTCAAATTTGTCATAATAAAAATATATTTAGATTTTTTTATTTTAATAATAAAGATCGATAATATGGCCAGTGAAAGAGGGAGGGAGGATGGGATTGGCAGTATGATCAAAAATTAAAAGAATTTAATATCAAATAGATAGAAAAATAATTAAAAAATAATAAAATAAATAGAATATAGTGAATAACATAGTTGAGGATAAAAAATAATTTATTATCGAATGAGAGAACAAGACCTCAAGAGATAGTATGGTGAGAATGGGTGAAAAAAAAGAGATCGAAAGGACATGGATGAAAATTCAGTTTCAAGAAAATTTAAAATATTTTTTTAAAGAAATAATAAAAATTATTGATAATAAAAAGTAAAAATAGAATAGAATAATAAATATATATTCTGCATTTAATCTTGTATTTGCTTTTCTTAAAAAAATATAGAAAAAAAAATACATAGCCCGCCGGAGGTTGGTTTGGGTTTTAAACAGCGTCTGGTCCGGGTCCGGCCCCGGTTCCGAAGCATCGGTTCGGGCGGTATTAAAGCCCCCGCTACCTCCTCTTTTCCGGCCACCGATTTTTGTTTTTTCTTCCAGGGGGACTTTTCCAACTATCGTCTTCGAGCCCTAGTTGCCACCGGAGATCGATCAAGAAGAGAGGAGGGCGAGACGAAAAGAGGAAGATATAACCATGGAGAGAGAGGGACGGCTTTCTTGCTTCTAACTGGCGAGTTTTATCCTTCCCCCTTTCTCCAATCTCTTCCTTATCTTCATCATCTTTGAAGCTGTAGGGTTCGTTGTTGTTGTACTTAAAGAGGTGTTCCTCACAGCATGATCTTGAACTCAAATAACTTGGCTAACTGGAAAAAAAAAAAATCTTTCAATCTTTCCAGGAACTGGTTAGATTTTCCTTGCTTTTTTACCATCTGGTATGGATTTCTCTGCTTTCCTAAGCATATACTTCGCTGCGATTATCTGGTTCGGTGCATATGCTGTCGCAATTGTAATATCCTTTCGATTCTTCTAATCTTACCGACTCGGTTGTGAACTAGTGAGAAGGGAAAAGGAATTGGACCATTCACCATGGGTTACGCACAGCTCGTAATCGGTCCCGCCGGCAGCGGCAAGGTGATAGATTCTTTTTCTTGATGCTTGAATCATGTTGTGGGATTTTTTTTCTTTTTTGATCAATGGAATGAAGAATGAAAAACGCCCTCGCTTGGGGAATAGCTGGGATGTGTACTAATTTTGCACGTTTTCTTGCCATCTAGTCTACTTATTGCTCGAGCTTATATCAGCATTGCGAGACTATGCGGAGGACTGTGCATATAGTGAACCTGGATCCTGCTGCGGAGAGTTTTGACTATCCTGTGGCTATGGGTACTCTTTCTGCCTACAGATTTCTAATTAGCGAGCTTTTACTCTGGTTGAATGACTAGTATTTTTATTCACTGTTATGTCATGGCAGATATCAGAGAGCTTATATCTTTGGATGATGTTATGGAGGAACTCGGCTTAGGCCCAAATGGGGGACTTATATATTGCATGGAGTATCCTTTAGCATTACTTTTGTTTGCCCTTGTCAATCATCTTCTTGCTGTTATGTTTTTCCTTTAAAAGGTTCTTGGTTGTGAAATGGGGATGTCTTCAACCAATTCCTGGCGTGAAGTGAGGCATTTATTTATTGTAAAAGGATCAGGAGATCAAAAATTTTATTTAGCTCAAGAAAGCCATGCCAAGATTTTAATTGAATATACCATAGAACTTAATTCAAGCCTTAATTCCAGATTACTTTGGTCTGCTACATGAATCCTTTTTATCCATTTGCCTTGGTTTAGGGCCATACATTCTAGAAGATGTTTAGATATTAAGTTCTTCCTTACTACATTCTATATGATTTTTGGTCTACCCCTTCCTCTCTTTTGTTCCACATGTATTGAATCGCTCCTTTAAATATACCATGTGGAAAGATTGATATGATATAATGTAGTACTGAGCATTCTATATGCACCAAACCTCGAAGGGGATCGATTTAGTAAAACCAGAACTTTTTTTTTTTTTTTTGCAGAAATTGTGATTTAAAAATGCTTTTCTTGCAAATTGATTTGGATTTCCCATTGCTCATGGTATTTGTGTTGTGGAAGATCTGTTGTATCATAAATTCGTCTGTTTTTACAACAAAAATGTGCATGAATTGTTGCTGAGCAAGATGGTTTGATATGATAAATCATCTGTCTCATTTGGCAAGGCACGTGATTCATAGCTAGCCATCACTAAATACTTGAGGAGCATATCGAGTAATGCGATAGGGAAATAGGCAATAGTTCCTCTCCAGTCAGGTAACAACTAATTTATGGTTCCTATTAGTAAGAGTACATTCCAATGTACTGTAAATCATAATGTTTTGTGATTCAGCTACTTCTGGATATCACTGTTATGATTTCACATAGTCGCCTGTTTGGTTGAGAAGTGAGTTTTCACAAAATCCCTTGAATCTTGTATTTTTTTTTTTTTTTTAACAAAAAAAAAAAAAGAATTGAGTTCTTCAAGTTCTTTTTTTTTTCCCTTCATTCCACCTTATAATTTTCCTTTTAACAACCAAAGACCTTCTAGAACATCTCAGTTTGTTAACATATAAATGTTGAACAACAAAAGAATCACAGTTTTGAAACTTAAAATCTTTAAAAGTAGTCTAGATTCTTCATACATTGAGTGAGTTAGTTGCTTTATAGAATCATCTTCTCTTCTGCAGTCTTATCGCTATGCGGTTATCTTGAACATAGAATGACAAGTTCATGTTTCAGTTTAAATTTCCTTAAAGCATTGACAGGCACCTTGAAGAGAATTTGGATGACTGGCTGGCAGATGAACTGGAGAACTATTTGGATGATGATTATCTTGTTTTTGACTGTCCAGGTAAATGTTTTCAGAACTGTTACTGTTCTAATGTTCTAATGTTTTTTATTAGTCCATTCCATCTATGAAACCTTTTTAAGTGAGTTTTCAGTAATTTTACAGTATTTTTCACCTTGTTCAGTAAAATGAGCTTTACTATTTTAGGAAATAGTACACATTAGTGCAAGTTTAGGAGGTATTGATTATTTCCTTATTGTTCTACAGGTCAAATTGAGCTTTTTACACATGTTCCAGTTCTGCGGAACTTTGTGGACCATCTAAAACGTAAAAATTTCAATGTCTGTGCTGTATACTTGCTTGATTCACAGGTTTGTGTTAAGCAATCTCGCATGTAAGTTAACAGTTTCTTTTTTAGAACCATTGAACGTTACTGAATATTTGGAGATCTCCATGTTTGCAGTTCATGACTGATGTGACCAAGTATATAAGCGGTTGCATGGCATCTCTTTCTGCAATGGTTCAGCTCGAACTACCCCATGTCAATATTCTTTCAAAAATGGACCTAGTGACAAACAAGAAGGATCTCGAGGAGTGAGTTCCATCTCCATGTTCTTTTGTCTTATTTCTTTGACTGCTTGTTGCTCCTCTTACTTTGATTTTTTTTGATTTTTAGTTACCTCAATCCAGAGGCACGGGTTTTACTGTCAGAGTTGAATCAGCATATGGCACCTCAGTTTGCAAAGCTGAATAAAGCTTTGGCAGAATTGGTATGCTCAAGAACAGGAACTGAAAGAATTTATATAGGACTTTGCATATATTTTCTTCTCATTGTTGTTATTCTTTATTGTCTTCTTATGTCGTGAAGTATCTCAAATTTTTAATAGAATAGGTTCTCAGGTAACTGTAAAATTTAGATCTGTAATTTATAATAATATGCAAATATTGTATGGCACAACTTCCGACAAATCATATGCAAAGCTGAGGGTTTTGAAATGGCTTCTATATTACAATCAAACTACCATATTATACACTGTAGATAATTAACTGGATTGCTGCCTCAAGTTGAAAATGCATTCTTCATTTCATCTGTTTAATTTTGGTAGTAGCAATGTTCTGTCAAGGCTTATAGCCGGAAATTTCCCTCCCGTAAAATTGTGGATATCATTGTTGTATGCAACCTGCAGTTATTATATCTTCTGAATTATTTAACAATTGACATTCAAACTTCTTCGGACATATTTCTTACTCATGGATGGAAGGGGAACAGATGACTATAACATGATGTGCTCCACACAGTTCCTCATGGAACAGCCTTTCTACCGTTGAATTTCAATATATTCATAGTGTGATTCTAAAAATAACCAGTAGGATAAGGATCCATGGATTTCAACCCAGCTGGAGGCAAGGGAATTTTATGGAGCTTACCAATAGGAGCACCTCATAGTACTGATACCAAAGAGAAATCCGCATCATCATTTTGTCCTCAGTCGTGGAATTGTTGTTGGTAATATTGCAAGAAACCTTGTTATAATTTATTTTTAGAATTCTTCTCTGTAGTGGGTACAATAATTTCTTTTACATCGATAAACCGAATTGGTCTCTTTATTAGATGAAAGCAGTTCATCTTTGCAAGGGTGTCTGTGAGTTGCCTTGATCTGGTTGATTGCAAAACCATCCTCATCATTTATTTCATATGACTGACTGCTACTCTTTCAGAATGGAAGTAGTCCAGCCTGTAGCATAAACTGTGCTCTTTATATCTATATTTTTCAACACTGATCATATAGAATTTATGTATTTTTGTCTGGGTTTTGTGTAGGTTGATGACTTCAGTATGGTGAATTTTGTGCCTCTTGACTTGAGAAAAGAGAGCAGGTATACCCTTGTTGCTCATGAAATCTTTTGATTTGTGACTCAAAAGATTAAGATTAGTATGTATGTACAGTTTTCCGATTTTCAATGATTCAAATCCTTGCATGTAGAGAATACAAAACCACAGTGCTGATAAAGCTTAAGTGGCAAAATATGTTATGGCACATTTAGATTAAGAATTGGTTCACTGATCATGCAGATCTGGAAAAAGTAACTAAAATTTGACATAGTATCGGTAGTTAAAACATACATTAGTGTAAAATCATAGGTTCTTGCCATGGGATTGCCCATTTGATCTTTTAGGTGCTTAGGCTGTTATAAGTAATGGTTGACAATGCCAATTCTCAATTTTGATGAGTATTCACATTTTCTATGGATATCATGTGAGCTTAATTTTGCAGTGCTAAAAGATTCCTAAGAAGCTAAAGAAACATGTTTTAGTTATTTTTATATAATATCATGAAAATTAACATATTTTCTTTAGCCTAATAGAAGCTGTTTCAGTTAGTTATGTTATTAACATACAGTATAATATATATTTTCTGTTTGATCTGAACTGGTATGAGAAATGATCTTTTTAAAGTGATCATGTATATTTTGCAGAGTATACTCACTGGGGACATGTTATAGTAATGATGATAGTTTTCGCCCAGCTAATTAAAATATTGTTTGACTCTGTGTAAATTCAACTGAAATATTATTAGACTCTGTGTGAAATTTGGTATTGAATCTGTCTCCAATAAGAAATTTTTTTTTCTAATAGCACCAACCTTTTATATGGCATATCTTGTTCCATCTCTAATCCCTTTTAATTTCAATTGTGAAGCCATTAGTGGCCATTTCTATTGTTTCTATGGCAATGTAATTCCACTGACACGGTTGAAATGGCAAATCGTATGTGATGACTGTTTTCCATTTTCATCTCTTGTTGCAGTTTTTGGGGTGGGGGTGGATTGTTGTTGTCATTGCTAATACAGTAAATTTGTTATAGCTTCACATTTTTTAATAGAAAAAAGGATCCACTTATTCCGCTTTTCCTTTTCTGAACTTGTGCAGCATACAATATGTATTGTCGTACATCGATAACTGCATCCAGTATGGTGAAGATGCTGATGTGAAGGTCAAAGATTTCGATCCTTCTGAGGATGACTGACAACCTGATCCACAAATCTCGGGTTGTTAAGTGGTATATCATATAGGCAAGATGAGACTAGCTAATGTTGAGCACAGCACGAGGGAGAGACAGGACAAGAACATAAGATAAAAAAATGTTTATGGTTGTTTCTTCTGGCATTAACTTGGGAGTGAGGAAGCGGCTTGTTTTGGATTGATGATCTCCCAGCTTGTTTGGAATTGGGTTCTACCATCAAACAAAATGTGTCTAGTCATATATGAGTCAAATTGGACAGTTTCCTGTGTCTGAAGTTGCCCATATGATGCTGTTGGTATGGTGAATTAACCATACCCTTTCTGATGCGCCTCTACCTTGCAAATTTCCTGTCGTATTTGTATGGTTCTTTTTCCAGATCATTTTCCTCTTTCCCTCCCCACTAAAAATACTTAAATGCAATGGTATATTGTTCTGCAAGCAAGTGGGCTATTGGTCTTGACCGATTACTGATTGATAGTTACAGGGGAAAACTGGGCTTAATTAATTCTCATGCATATGGTGTGATCTTAAACATCCATCAGAGGGCAATAAGAGATAGGCTTATGGTTGCCCACCACGTGAAATTTCACTATGAAGGATCTTTAGGCAAAGATACGGAACTTCATACCTGCAAAAGGATCTGGGTCGTTGCAAAGGATCAGGCTTCAACATCCTGGTTTGGATATCCGAATGAACGGCCAAGTGTTGCAGTGCAGCAGTCCCTTTATTTTTTAGGATATTTCAGTAATCCGTTACTTTCATCCTGGTTTTTGATACTGAAATAAATTGTCAGGTGCTTGTAGTGCAGCAGTCGTTTATTTACATCTTTGTAGTGGGGTTGCGTCATTTAACCAATGAAGTTGCTGAGCCGATCTCCTCGGGGATGGTCATTATTGGGTTAAATGAAACATTCAGTGATCTTGATGAACAAGGAACAGGAATGTTATAAATTAGAGAATATAGCTGCTGGAAGATACAAATTTTTGCCAGATGACAGCTGCTACATTAAGTATACGTCAAGTCTGCAGAAAGACAGTCTCTCCAATAGCGGCTGGGAAAGCAAGATCACTTATCGTGACCGACACTGAGAATGGCCAGCATAGATAAGTCTTGGAGGTCTTCTTCTAGTACTTCTTTATGAGCCAAAATAAGCTTTCGTAACAACAATGCCTCCAAAAGATGTACATTTCAAGGCATGATACCTGCTTCTGAGATTCAAATGCCAACGCCACAATTGTGCGGAGGGTTGTACCTTCCACCACTTTCCTTTCATCCTTGTCAATGCCAACCGTATGCTGGTAAACTTCACTTGGCAACTCCCTAATGAAGGTCAAAATAATACAGAACGATCATCCGATTCTATCAAAATATGCAACAATGTTGCTCATGGTCAATCATGGTATACAGATTGTGCCCAGCATTTTATATCAGAAGTCTGTGTACATCGGACAGTGTGTCTTTGATACAAAAGGATTTAATATGAAGCCTGGAAAAAAAAAGTTTGCGCAGTGGAAATATGATAACACGTGATTTATTCTCTAGCAACCATCCGCTGAAATCTCGACTGTCATGGCTTTCAGGACTCGGATAGCTTTGTCTCTATCCGCACGGTGCCTGTTCCAGCAGAAGCCAATATTTTTAATTTCTCTTTGATTTTTAATCCCCGATACTTCGATAAATCAGATCCAGTGGACCAGACCAATAGTATCTCGCCACATCATCATCTTGTATTTAAACAATTCAGGGCTTATGCTGTTGGAGTTCTTCCGATCTTTTTAACCGTGGCCGAGTTCGGATCCCCGCACGGCTTACCGCTAAGATGACCTAGCCCGAGTAACGCCATTCTCAGACTGCCGATTCTCTGGCTATCCTGGATAAGTCCTTGCGGGATGCCAACCTTAGCTCCCCGTAAACGAAGCCGGGTAGATTTGTGTGATTTTTTTCTTTCGGGTGAAACAGATACTGGGATGCGGAGGGCTTCTTCATTGCTCGCCTACTTATCCGTCTCTTCTTCAGCGAATGATGCCGCTGCCTTTCGAACCGAGCACGGTGTCATCCCTCCACCATCTCCTAGAAGGAGTGCTGCATCACCTTCACGTGAAACCGCCCCCAATAAAAACATCCGGGGTGGAAACCAGTGGTTGGAAAGCCTGATTATCGAACGATGTCGATCGGCGGCCTTTACAATCGAAGATGCGCTCGATTTGTTTGACACTGCAGCGAGTGCGAGCCCGAAACCCTCCATCTATGGCATCAACGTCCTCCTTAATGCCATCCGTCTAATGAAGCATTACCCAACTGTTCTCTCTCTCTATATGACAAACTAAATCAAATGCAAGGAATCCCGCCCAACATCCACACATATGGAGTCCTTATCAACTGCTGCTGTCGCATGACTTGGGTGGATTTGGGCTTCGGCGTCTTCGGGGACCTCCTGAAACGTGGCCATGTCCCCAACACCAAAATCTTCAACTCTCTTGTCGATGGTCTATGCTCCGAGAAGAGGGTAAGTGAAGCAGCCATGATGTTCGATAGAATGTCTCTAATGGGATGTCAACCTAATGTGGTCTCATACAATGCTCTCATCAAGGGGCTGTGCAGCACTGGGAACATGGGCTTGGCAATGGAGCTGCATCAGAAAATGGCCACCTTGGGAGGTTGTTGCAAGCCCGATGTGGTTACATATAGCACAATTATCGATTACCTCTGCAAAGAGGGAGCTGTAAACAAGGCTCTTAAACTAATCGATGAAATGACTCATGCTGGTGTTGCCCCAAATGTTTGCACTTACACCAGCATCATTCATGGACATTCGACTTTAGGCCATTGGAAAGAGGCTGTCACTATTTTCAAGGAAATGGTCGATCAAGGCTGTTCACCGGATGTGGTGACATTCAACATACTAATGGATTCGCTTTGCAAGCATCAAAAGACTGCAGAAGCTCATAAACTACTTGATTTGATGAATGAAAGAGGTGAAAAACCTGACTTAATCTCATATGCTATATTGGTGCAAGGATATTGTCACGAGAGCCGTCTTGTAGATGCAAGGAAAGTCTTTGATTCCATGTCAAGTAAAGGTCTTTCTCCTAATTGTCATGCATACTCTGCCTTGATTAATGGATTCGTCAAGAATCAAAAAATGGATGAGGCTATGGAGCTATTCAAGAAAATGCAACAGCAAGGTTTGAAGCCTAATGTTGTTACCTATCGTACTTTACTAGATGGACTATGCCACCTTGGAAGAGTGGAAGATGTTGGAAGCCTCCTTGATGAGATGGTGGCACAAGGGATCCACCCAAATGTAATCACTTACAGCTCTATCATATGTGGGTTTGGTAGACTGAGGAAGTGGAAAGAGGCTTTTCAGTTTCTAAACGAAATGATAGAGCAAGGAATCCATCCTGACATCGTGACACTCAGTTCATTGATCGATTTCATTTGTAAAGAAGGAAAGATTTAAGAGGCACATAATTGGAAAAGATGATTATTGGGGGTATGGAGCCTGATGTTGTTACTTATAATGCACTAATACATGGTTACCGTTTGGTGGGGCGAATGAATGATGCAGTGAGACTTTATGATTCGATGGTTTCAAAAGGCCATAAGCCCAATGCTGTAACATACAATATATTAATTGATGGATATTGCAAAAGGTGGAGGATTGATAAGGCTCTGAGTCTCTTTAATGCAATGCCTCGTAATGGAGTGCAGCATACAACAGTTGTATACACCACCATATTAGCTGGAATGTACCGTGTTGGTAGGGTTACCGATGCTGAAAAATTCTTTGACAAGATGCTTGCTGCTAGGGTATCTCCAAACCTTTACACATACAACATAATCTTGGATGGGCTTTGCAAAAACCGTTGTATTGATAAAGCTATGAAGCTATTTCAAGATGCATTATCATCTGATGTTAACCTCAACATCATCTCTTTCACGACCCTAATTGATGGTTTGTTTAAAGCTGGTAAAATCAATGAAGCCAAAAATCTCTTCAATGGTATCCCTACCGCCAAAGATTTGAAGCCGACCATTGTTACATATAGAGTAACGGTGAAAGGTCTGATAAAGGAAGGGTTGTTTGATGAGGTTGATTATTTGCTCTTGGACATGGAGAAATCTGATTGTCCTGCAAATTCTGTCATGTTCAATGTCATGGTTCGTTGTTTGCTGGAGAAAGATGAGATAGGAAAAGCAATGGAAATTATTAGGAAAATGAAGGAGAAAAGCTTTTCTTTTGAGGCATCAACTGCTGCTCAGATATTCAAGGTGTTATCGAAAGATAGACAATATCGTGACTATCTGAAGTTGCTTCCAGATTTTTCTGAGCACTCTGCAAATTGATGAAGTCACCATGAATCGTTAATATGAGTTTGCTAACAATTGTATAACAAATGGATATTTCAACTAAGAATGCCTTTTTTGTGAGATCTGATTCTATCACGTGTTGACAGACTATTAATGAAAATTTAGCCTGGAATGCTAGATTCTGCCTTTTTAGGAACAATGGTTCTAGAAACAGGTTTTAAATGTCAGTGGATCTACTCCAGTGGTGTTGTCAGTGAACTAGAGAAATCTTGGTTATGGTAAGTGTTGTGCCCAATGATTGCCATCTGCCTTGGACAATGACGTTGTGATAGCCACCATTGAGGAGGGAATCCATGCCTCTGAAGGTGATCATGCTTGCTTTTGAGGAGATGAAGAGATGAGTTCTACAGGTTCTTTGAAGATCATGGACTAATGGTAGAATTGTAGTGAATCTGAAGGGTGAAATGCGGAAGTCTGGTTGGTTGATGTCATCTTTTATAGAGACTACCTCAATCAGTAGTAGCTAGCAAGGGTTAAAATGGGCAGATCAGATAAAGAATGCTATCGTCTGTCTCAGTGGAGAGGAATTTTAGAATTTGCTTGTTTGGTGGATGACAAAAAAATTTACTAATGTGAGTGGCTTGTGAAAAAAAGGTTTACTAAAGAACAGAATGGAAAGTGTGCAGTTGATGCAATTGGAAGTTAGACAATCAAATAACCTGAGAAACCTTCTTACTTCTAGGTTGTAAGATAGCGAAAATGTATTATCTTTGAAGTGCCATCAAAGACTGTGATCTATCTGGAAAATAGTCCTAGTATATCCTTAGTGGGGTCACCAAATGATGTTTGGTCGTGGATTCAGATGTTCTTATTTAATCATCATGAATTAGAAAGTTCCAAGCATGACTCTGTTCGGGCGGTGTTCTTATTTGCAAATACCTGAGAACCATGGCAAGTTTTTTTCTGTCTTGATTTAGGCAAAATCCACACCATCTCTTATTCAAACTCAACTGATTTAGGTCCTTTTTGACCAATTGGATCAAAGCCACCCACCAACCTCCCCCCCCCCCCCCCCCCCAAAAAAAAAAAAAAAACCTTTTAGGAGGGGGGGGGGAGGAGAGAGAGAGAGAGCAAAATAAGGGAGCTTGAACTGCAAATAGAAGATAAGTCCTGGTTCTTTTGTTGTCTTTGTCAGAAATATATCATCAAGTTCAGAATACTGTATGTAAACTAAAAAATTATGGGTCAGAAGATTTTCAGAGTTGCAAAGATGAAAGGTGCATTAATTTTGTTTTCATTTTCCTAAAAATAGGACATGTGAGATTCATGCACTTTTTGGGTAATATTTTGTTAAATATTTATGCTATGACAGCATTTTTCAGTTTGAAATGGTCATCACTGTCTGATACATGTAAACCTGCCACCAATTATTTACCAATTTACATATATCACTGCTGATTTCATTGATGTCACCAATCGAACTTATTTTTTTCCTTTTTTCATTAAAAAATGGAAAACAAAAAATTTTGAGGGTAGAGGGCCAGTCGCCCGACTTGGTAGCAAACTCGACCTTTTGACAAATAAATAAATTAGAGGGATGACTCTTACTTGGAACTGCTAGGGACGCACCAAGATCTTTATACAAGGTTTTTAGCTTTTGTTCACCCAAAATCAGTTAATAGGTGGTGATTCATAATCAGTTAATAAGTTGTTGGCTTTGTATGTGAATCAGAGTTGGACTGTTGCCATGAGTTTCAAGTCAGGTTTGCAGAGGCAAAAATGATGGAATGCTCTGTTAATTTGAAAAAATTATTTGGGTCTCAAGATTCAAGCATCCAATTATTGTATTCATGGAAGATGTGTATCTAAGTTCAAAATTGGTGATTGTTCTTTATCTGTGCTTCACCCTGGTTACTTCATTTTATGTCATCTCTCATCAAATTTCTTATAGTAGAACAAACAACTTCTACATGGACATTGACATTCCACGTTCTTATTATAGATAAGAACATCATGTTAATATCACCCAAGATTTGATCGGTGAAACATCGATGCAAAAGAGATGTTCGAGAAGCAATTTTACTGCCAAGGCAACAGGCACCTGCAGGTGGTCTTCCACATTATGAACTCAACAGCCTCATGTTGGCCTTTGAAAAAATCATACAGGGACCAGTAGTTTATAGATTAGAGTTAACATGCATACAGTTGCATGCGAATCTGCTCAAAAATGGCATCTCGGTACTTAATGATTCGCATTATTATATAGTTGAAAGAGTTGGTCGAGGTGCCATTGGACATCCACAAGCAAGAAACACGACGAGCATGCAGCTTGGGTGTTTTGAGGAAAGAATGTTGACATCTGCTGCAGTTAAGGAACTTTGGAAGTTTGCCTTCTGGTGCACCAGACACAAAGCATTGCAATGGCAGATAGCTGTGAATAAAGCCTCTTCATAATAACATTTAGCAGAATTCAATGGATGATAATGACGTTTGAAAGATTAGTTATAACTTTCCATGTTAATGGTTGTGAGGTAGAAGAGAAGAAGAAGAAATGGTTTCGGCCGGTACTTGTGGCCAGAAAAGTCCAACCAAGGACTTGGAGAACAACTTGTCTTTTTCCTCTGTTTTTATATTTGTGCTCCATTTGGAGTCGTATTCAGGGATTCTTGCTCATTCCAAGATGGTCAATTCATCAGTTCACTATTAGAGAATGTGATATCGTATTGCTCATTGAAAGGAAGGCATTAAAGTCTGACTATAGTTTATGGGAATGATAGGGCTAACTGGGGTTAGCAGGTAATATCCATTCGCAGTCGATAGTTTCTTTGTTATGGGGATCCTTCTATAAATTTGTCCAACTCCATGTTAGGAAATGTGAGGAGGGTGAGACACACAGCTCTAGCCAAGATTGGCTGAAAACCTAGCTAAGGTGGACTTGTCTCCTCTTAAACATCCTTGTGGTCCTACTCAGCTGATTCACATATTTTAGAATTTAGATTGCAGTTCAAAGATAAAACAGTTGTAGTCATGGAAAATATCAACAGCTAGAGATAGAGAGAGAGAGAGAATCCAAATCATTCTTTTCAGATTGAGAGATGGTCGAAAGACTTCAAGTTCAAAAAATTGTGCTGATGAAAGGGAAGTTAATGGTCAAAACATTAGAAGATTTCGAGAAGAGGTGCATGTACGTAAGTTTGTTTTCTTCTCTTTATATGCACGACATGAGATACTTGAGCACTTGTTGATTGCTATGCCAAAAATTCTCAACTTGCTCTGCTGAATAAATTTTGTTTTTCTAAGAGAGAGTTGGATCCTGGAAATTGGTAGGTCCCAACTAATACATATCTACCAGTAGCCCAACTTGCAGCCAGTAGGCAGCATCCAGTCTTGTTTGGTCCCAAGAGTTGACTAAAAGTCCCAGTTGTCACACCAGTCATGGCCGCTGAGATTTTTATGTCATCAGAGGCTTCAAGAGGTGCTCTGTTGCATTGATAGGTGTTCTTGTGATCTTTGAATAATCCATCTCCATTTCTTCATTAAGACCAATGATGGGGATACGGTCATTAAATTTACCATTTAGCATAGGACTAATAACATATTGGAATTGATAATATGAGCCAGACCATTTGAAAATGATTGGATTTGAATCTCTAATTCAATATGATGATGCCTGTGGGTCCAGTTTTCATATTAGTTAATACTATTTGTGTTTTAACATATATATTTTGCATTAGAAGGTCATGTATTAGGCATGTTACATTGCCAGCTAGATTTGAATAGCGAACATCAAGATGATCAAAGCCTTAATTCCTACAAGCAGAACAATGAAGCTGCTTGGAATCACTAAAACAAGGTAAATAATATTCTGAAATTAAAACCTCTACTTATAGAATTCGACGATCACATCATAGTTGTTTAATGTTGAGAATAATGCTCGAGTTAGATGTTAAATTGTTAGAAATCAGATAAAAATCAAAATCCAACACAATATCGAATCAAGGAAAAGAACCCCAAACAAAGTAGATCTCGTTTGGCTTATGCAGGTTTGGGTAAAGAAAATTCTTGGACCTGCATGAATGAGGTTTCTTCATCTATTATTTCATGTAGTATGGCATGGAAGTTAGCACGCTAAATGGATTTTTCTCAACCAGAATTCACCCGTCTCTTTAATGGAAAGATATCCAATGGAGAAGCCTTCAAAAGGAAGAGCTTGGTCCTTGAAGTACAATTAATGATGAAATGGTAAACTAGATTTTTTTTCCTTTGTGGTGCAAAGGTTCATAGGCAATGATCAACATAATGAGAGGTAAATCTCTCACAGGTCATTCGGTACAATTGTTAAATACTTTAACTCGGAAAGCTGGCACCTTCGAATATTTTCCTTTATATGTTATCTCTTGTATTAACCCTGCCTATGGATTTTAAATCACTGAATACACCACCAGCCATTACCAACAACCACATGGAAGATCTCCTGTACCACCTCTAGTCCGTGGTTCTCAGATCACACGACTCTTAGTGCAAAAGAGCATGGAATGGTGCCGATCTTGTTGCCCACCTACCAAACCATTCCACCATGTATGTGCTCCCATCCTGCTAGATCCTGTCCTTCCTCACTTGTACAAAGATTACAAGCACACGGTTAGCAAGCCATGATAAAGGGATGGCCTCAGGGTTCTTTAGCTCAAGAAAAAAATGACATGGCAAATAAAATTTGGTTTATCACTCCCAATAAATTATTTTTTTTTTCTTCTTCAGCATTAGACCTTTAGATTCAAGGGCCACTACTTAGTTGCTGGCGTCACCAATGATACATTGCAAATCTTTATGCTATCGGATTAGTTAGCATGGTTAGTTAAGGTGTTAGGTGGAATATGTACCAAGTGAATTTTTATACAAAAAAAGGAAACACGCTTCTAGTTTCAAACAAGCTCGATATGTGTATCAAGGTGTTTCACACAATAGTATTAGCCAGCAAAGCTATCAAGCATCCAATAGTGTGTGCCTAGATGGCAGAACTTTGTGGACCATCTAAAACGTAATAATTTTAGCATCTATTCTGTATACTTGCTTGATCCACGGGTTTGTGTTAAGTAATCTTGCATGTAAGTTAACAGTTTCTTTTTTAGAACCATTGAACGTTACTGAATATTTGGAGATCTCCATGTTTGCAGTTCATGACTGATGTGACCAAGTATATAAGCGGTTGCATGGCATCTCTTTCTGCAATGGTTCAGCTTGAACTACCCAATGTCAACATTCTTTCGAAAATGGACCTGGTAACAAACAAGAAGGACCTTTAGGAGCGAGTTCCATCTCCATGTTCTTTTGTCTTATTTCTATGACTGCTTATTGCACCTCTTACATTTATTATTTTGCTTTTTAGTTACCTCAATCCAAAGGCATGGGTTTTACCGTCAGAGTTGAATCAGCATATGGTACCTCAGTTTGCCAAGCTGAACAAAGCTTTGGCAGAATTGGTATGCTCGAGAACAGGAACTGAAAGAATTTATATAGGAATTTGCATATATTTTCTTCTCATTGTGGTTATTCTTTATTTTCTTCTTATGTCATGAAGTATCTCAAAGTTTTAATAGAATAGGTTCTCAGGTAACTGTAAAATTTAGATCTGTAACTTATAATCATCTGCAAATATTATATTGCACAACTTTTCGACAAATCATATGCAAAGCTTAGCGTTTCTGTCATGGCCCCTATATTACAAGCAAATTACCATATTATATACCGTAGGCAATTAATCGGACTGCTGCCTAGCGAGGTTCTGTCAAAGCTTATAGCAAGAAATGTCCCTCCTCTAAAATTGTGGATATCATTGTTGCATGCAACCTGAGGCTGTGGTATCTTCTGAATTATTTAAAAAATTGAGATTCAAACTTCTTTGGATATATTTATTGCTCATGGATGGAAGGGGAACATATGATTATAACATGATGTGCTCCTTACGGTTGCTCATGGAGCAGCCTTTCTACCATTGAATTTTGATATATTCATGGTATGATTTTGAAAATAGCCAGTAGGATAAGAATCCATGGATTTCAACCCAGTTGAAGACCAGAGAATTTTATGGAGCTACCAATAGAAGCAGCTAATAGTACCATATTGAAGAGAAGTGTGCATCATAATTTTGTCCTCAGTGTTGCTGGTAATATTGCAAGAAATCTTGTTATAATTTGTTTCTAGACTTCTTCTCTACGATGGCTACAACAATTCCTTTTGCATCTCATCACATAAACTGAACTAGCCTCTTTATTAAATGAAAGCAGTAATCTGGGTGATCACAAAATCATCCTCATCATTTATTTCATATGACTGACTGCTACTCTTTTAGAATAGAAGAAGTCCAGCCTGTAGCATCAACCGTGCTCTTTATATGCATGTTCTTTTCGATGCTGATCATATACGATTTATGTATTTTTTTTCAGGGTTTTGTGTAGGTTGATGAGGTCAATATGGTGAATTTTGTGCCCCTTGACTTGAGAAAAGAGTGCAGGAATACCCATATTGTTCATGAAATCTTTTGATTTGTACAAAAGATGAAGATTAGCATGTATGTATGTACGCTCTTCTTCAAATCCTTGCGTGTAGAGAAAACAAAATAACGGTGCTGATAAAGCTTAAGTGGCAAAATATGTTATGATGCATTGAGATTGAGAATTGGTTCAATGATCATGCAGATCTTGAACAAGTAACCAAAATTTGACATAGTTTGGGTATTTAAAACATACATTAATGTAAAATATTAGGCTCTTGCCATGGAATTGCCCATTTGAATTTTTAGGTGCCGAGGCTGTTATAAATAATGGTCGACAATGTCTATTCTCAATTTAGACTAGTAGTATTCATAATATTTTACATAAGATCAAACAAATGTTTGTGGTGGTTTCTTCTGGCAATAATTTGGGAGTGGGGAAGCGGCTTGTTTTGGATTGATGACCTCCCGGCTTGTTTGGAATTAGCTTTTACCATCAAACAAAATGTGTATGGACATATAAGAGTCAAAATGGACGGTTTTCTGTGTCTGACGTTGTCCATATGATGCTCCTTGTATGGTGAATAAATTGGTCCTGTTCTCCTTTCTGATGCGCCTCTACCTTGCAAATTTTCTATGGCACTTGGGCGTGATCTTAAACATCCATCGGAGGGAAACAAGAGAAGCTTATGTTAGCCCACCATGACAACTCTCACTCTTCATGCCTGCTAAAAGATCTGGGTTGCTGCAAAGGGTCAGGCTCTAACATCCTGCTTCGGATATCAAAATAAGCGGTCAGTTTTGACGGTTTGTCTCGGTGTCAAAACCAGGTGTCCTGGATAAGTACTTGCTGGATGCCAACGGTTGGCTCACCGCAAGTAAACGAAGCCGAGCCCGCCTCTTGGAGACTCTTCTTTGAGCCAAGTTTTGTGATCTCTTAACTTCAAATGGAGAGGACAAAATCACAAACACCTGGTAGATCTGTGTAATTTTTTCTTTCTGCTAAAAGAGATACTGGGATGCGGTGGACGTCTCCATTGCTCGCCTCCTCACCCGTCTCTTCTTCAGCGAGAGATGCCGCTGCCCCTCGAACCGAGCGCCGTGTCATCCTTCCACCATCTCCTAGAAGGGATGCTGCATCATCTTCTCGTGAAACCGCCCCCAATAAAAACATCCGGAGTGGAAACCGGCGGTTGGAAAGACTGGTGATCGAACGATGTCGATCGGAGGCTCTTACAATCGAAGATGCGCTCGATTTTTTTGACACTGCAGCGAGTGCGAGCTGGAAACCCTCCATCTATGCCATCAACGTCCTCCTCAACGCCATCCATCGAATGAAGCATTACCCAACTGTTCTCTCTCTATATAACAAACTAAATCAAATGCAAGGAATCCCGCTCAGCATCCACACATATGGACTCCTTATCAACTGCTGCTGTCGCATGAATTGGGTGGATTTGAGCTTCGGCGTCTTCGGGGACCTCCTGAAACGTGGCCATGTCCCCAACACCATAATCTTCAACTCTCTTGTCGATGGTCTCTGCTCCGAGAAGAGGGTAAGCGAAGCAGCCATGGTGTTCGATAGAATGTCTCTGATGGGATGTCAACCTAATGTGGTCTCATACAATGCTCTCATCAAGGGGCTGTGCAGCATTGGGAGCATGGGCTTCGCAATGGAGCTGCATCAGAAAATGGCCACCCTGAGTGATTGTTGCAAGCCCAATGTGGTTACGTATAACACAATTATCGACTACCTTTGCAAAGAGGGAGCTGTGAGCAAGGCTCTCGAACTACTCAGTGAAATGACTAATGGTGGTGTTGCCCCAGATATTTGCACTTACAACAGCATCATTCATGGGCATTCGACCTTAGGCCACTGGAAAGAGGCTGTCACTATTTTCAAGGAAATGGTCGATCGAGGCGTTTCACCAGATGTGGTGACATTCAACATACTGATGGATCTACTTTGCAAGCATGGGAAGACTGCAGAAGCCCATAAACTACTTGACTTGATGAATGAAAGCGGCAAAAAGCCTGACATCGTCTCATATTCTACATTGGTGCAAGGATATTGTCAGGAGAGCCGTCTTGTAGATGCAAGGAAAGTCTTTGATTGCATGTCAGATAAAGGTCTTTCTCCTAGTTGTCATACATACTCTGCCTTGATTAATGGATTCATCAAGAATCAAAAAATGGATGAGGCTACGGAGCTATTCAAGAAAATGCAACAGCAAGGTTTGAAGCCTAATGTTGTAACCTATGGTACTTTACTAGATGGACTATGCCACCTTGGAAGAGTGGAGGATGTTGGAAGCCTCCTTGATGAGATGGTGGCACAAGGGATTTACCCAAATGTAATCACTTACAGCTCTATCGTATGTGGGTTTGGTAGACTTGGGAAGTGGAAAGAGGCTTTTCAGTTTCTAAACGAAATGATGGAGCGAGGAATTCATCCTAACATCGTGACACTCAATTCATTGATCGATTTCATTTGTAAAGAAGGAAAGGTTCAACAGGCACATAGATTATTGGAAAAGATGATTATTGGGGGTATGGAGCCTGATGTTATTACTTATAATACACTAATGGATGGTTACTGTATGGTAGGGCAAATGAATGATGCAATGAGAGTTTATGATTCGATGGTTTTAAAAGGCCATAAGCCCGAAGCTATAACCTACAATATATTAATTGATGGATATTGCAAAAGGTGGAGGATTGATAAGGCTCTGAGTCTCTTTAATGCAATGCCTCGTAATGGAGTGCAGCATACAACAGTTTCGTACACCACCATATTAGCTGGAATGTACCGTGTTGGTAGGGTTACCGATGCTGAAAAATTCTTTGACAAGATGCTTGCTGCTAGGGTATCTCCAAACCTTTACACATACAACATAATCTTGGATGGGCTTTGCAAAAACCGTTGTATTGATAAAGCTATGAAGCTATTTCAAGATGCATTATCATCTGATGTTAACCTCAACATCATCTCTTTCACGTCCCTAATTGATGGTTTGTTTAAAGCTGGTAAAATCAATGAAGCCAAAAATCTCTTCAATGCTATCCCTACCACCAAAGGTTTGAAGCCGACCATTGTTACATATACAGTAATGGTGAAAGGTCTGATAAAGGAAGGGTTGTTTGATGAGGTTGATTATTTGCTCTTGGACATGGAGAAATCTGGTTGTCCTGCAAATTCTGTCATGTTCAATGCCATGGTTCATTGTTTGCTGGAGAAAGATGAGATAGAAAAAGCAATGAAAATTATTAGGAAAATGAAGGAGAAAAGCTTTTCTTTTGAGGCATCAACTGCTGCTCAGATATTCAAGGTGTTATCGAAGGATGGACAATATCGTGACTATCTGAAGTTGCTTCCAGATTTTTCTGAGCACCGTGCAAAGTGATGAAGTCGCCATGAATCGTTAATATGAGTTTGCTAACAATTGTATAACAAATGGATATTTCAACTAAGAATGTCTTTTTTTGTGAGATCTGATTCTATCACGTGTTGACAGACTATTAAATAAAATTTAGCCTTGAATACCAGATCCACCCCTTTTAGGAACTATGGTTCTAGAAATAGGTTTTGTATGTCTGTGGGACTACTTTAGTGGTGTTGTCAGGGAACTGGAGACATCATGGTTATGGGAAGGGCTGTGCCAAATGATTGTCTTCTGCCTTGGACAATGACATTGTGATGGCCACCATTGAGGGGGGGAGCCAGGGATCTGATTTTGATCGTGCTTGCTTTTGAGCAGATGAAGAGACGAGTTCTACATGTTCTTTGAAGATAATGGTAGAATTGTAGTGAATCTGAAGGGTGAAATGCAGAAGTCCGCTATCACTGAACTTATTGAAAGAATTGTGCTGATATTTTGCATGGATTGCACCTCACATTTGCATCCAGTGTGACAAGCAATAAGGATCCAAATTCATGCAGACATTCTAGATGGTAAGTTTGGTATAACAGGCACCTTCAGTTGTAGTGATGAAATAGGCCACTGGTTGTGATCAATTGGGTTTGGCCTTATTTATACTTATTATCTTGGTTCAGTTTCAGCTGTTGATGTTGTTCAGACTACTCCTATTTATGCTTTTATTGTTCATCTCCTTTACCATGGTGTAATACTGTTTGTTTCCTTTACTGTACAGTGGTGTAGTATTGTTTACTTCCTTTACTGTAAACTACAAATTATGGCTTCAACTTGTCTGCCACTGCCACTTACTACTTTATATGCTAATATATGATGATAACCTTAGCATTTTATTGAAAGTGGTAGTTTTCCTGCTATGTGTTCACCAATTTTCCAAGTTTGCTAACTAGGGAATCTTGAGTTGAGACCTTATATAAAAAGATAATGCTGCTAAATGTTTCCTGATTGAACAGTTTTGATGCTTATCTATAACAAAATTTGTCAGTATAGCATTATCTCTTAGCCTATTTTAAATGGCTTAATATAGGAAAGATTGTTCAATGAGGCTAATATTTTACTATTGCTCTGCAGATTGTCTTGTACAATACTATTATTTGTAGGTTGCTGGAAAAAAAAAGAGATAAGGCCACATATATTCTTCGAGAAAAAAAAGGAGCAAAGATTTTCTCTCAAAGCATTATTGCTTCTCAAATGTTAATTTTATTCTTGGATATGATATCATATTAAATAGATCTTCCTTATGACGTCTTATTGATTAACAATATGTTCATTAATTCGTTGCTGGAATTTCTACCTGCCAGTTTTGCTGATTGTTCACTTTCATTGTGTTGAAAGAAGGTATAGATGTTTGGCAGGGGAAAATTTGAAGATGCCATGAAATCTTCTGCAATGACTCTCTGTCAGTTGAAAGTCTTTCAAAACTGGCTGCCTTGTTAAACATCACCTTATTGGACACATTATTGGGATTGCCAAGGAGGGGGAAGTCCTGATCTAGAGGAAGTCATGGCTGTTATTGTCAACTTGCAATTATGATGGGATCTACATGTATTTTGAAGGCATGCTTGCAAAGAGGTAGTGGAGTATTACTAAACTTATTGCAAAGTAAAATCAAAAGCTTTGGCAAAGAATTGCTGCTCACAATTGTATTCAGAGCAACTAATTAATGGCAATTGTGATCCAGATTCACTGCATATATATTGGAATGGCAGTCTGAAGTTTATTTAATCTAGTTAAAAAAGAATCATATAGCAATCAATTTTTATATGTTTAATGCGTCAAAGTATCCGCTGCTAGTGTTTTCAAAAAGAAGCAATGCTACTGTGACAAAGCTGTTACTGCTTAACTTTTCCAAAAGGATTTTTATTATTAAAAAAAAAAACAAGAAGAATAAAGAAGGGCTAATCCTGGCCATTCTATCCTTATTCCCACCCAACCCTTCAAAGACGAGTCCAACCAAAATCGAACCCTCGACCTCTTGCCCTAGTGTCAATAGGTGATACCAATTTGGTGGGGAGCAGTTTCAGTACTTGTTTAACACATCATCATATGCAAATATCATATAGTGCAACATTTTGACAGATCATATGCAAAACTTAAGGGTTTCTATTATGGCTTCTATATCATAATCAAACTACCATATCATATACTGTAGGTAATTAATTGGACCTCTGCCTCTTGTTGATTCTTTATATCTTCTGTTTAATTTTGGTGGCAGCAAGGTTCTGTTGAAGCTTGTAGCCAGAAACTTCCCTCCAGTGAAATTGTGGATATCATTGCTGTATGCAAGCTGCAGTTATAGTATCTGCTGAATTATTTTAACAATTGAGATTCAAACTTCTTTGTACATATTTATTGCTCATGGATGGAAGGGGAGCAGATGATTATAACATGATGCGCCCCACATGGTAAGTTTCACATGGAACAGCCTTGCTACCATTCAATTTCAATATATTCATAGTATGATTTTAAAAATAGCCTGTAGGATGACAATCAATGGATCTCAACCTAGTGGAAGGCAAGTGAATTTTATGGAACTTACCACTAGGAGCATCTTATAATACTAATATTGAAGAGATCCAATTCATAGTTCTGTTCTCAAGAGAGGAATTGTGGTCGGCAATATTGCAAGAAACTTTGGTATAACTTTTTTGTTTTGAGAATTCTTCTTAATAATGGGTATGATATTTCTTTTACATCTTACTGGATAAACTGAATTGATCCCTATATTAAATCAAAGCAGTTCATCTTTGCTAGGGTGTCTTTGAGGTGCCTAAATCTGGGTGATTGCAAAATCCTCCTCATCATTTATCTCCTATGATTGACTGGTACTGTCTCAGAATGGAATCAGGCCAACCATGGAGCATCAAACTGTGGTTTTCATATGTATCTTATTTTTTCTATGCTGATCTTAAATAATTTATCTTTTTTTTGCTGGGGTTTGTATAGGTTGATGATTTCAGATGGTGAATTTTGTGCCCATTGACTTGAAAAAAGAGAGCAGGTATACCCTTGTTGCTACAGAAGTCTTTTGATTTGTGACTCAAGATTAAAATTATTATGTATTAACTTTCTGATATTTTAATGCTTCAATCCTTGCATCTAGACGAAACAAAATGACAGTGCTGATAGAGCTGGACTGCCAAAATATGTTATGGTGCATACAAATTGAGAATTGATTTGCAGGGTCATGACAGATCTTGAAAAGTAACCAAAATTTGATAAGGCATAGGTTTTTAAAACATAAATTAATGTAAAACCATGGACTCTTGCTATTCAATTGCCCATCTGATATTTTAGGTGCTTAGGCTGTTATAAATAATGTTTGACAATGTCAATTCTCAATTTAGATGAGTATTCATATATTTTCTTTTGATAGCATATGGACTTAATTTTACAATGCTAAAAATTTCATAAGACGCTAAAGAGAAATGTTTTAGTTATATTGATGTTTTAACCCATCCTTTTGTTTTGCTGCTTTTGTTAATATTGAAACTTGGAAGCACCCCTTTGTTTATATTTCTGTGTTCTCACATGCATTGAACTTTGGTCACAAAGTGAGGTCGGTGTAGATAAAAATATAGGTAAGGGCTTGTATTCTTCTACCCCTTTAATCTACCTCTAAAACTGAAATTTAGGCCAAATACATCTGAGGCTTCTTGGCTTACTAAAGATGTCCTATGTCCAGGAAACAAACCTCAGTCCTCTAATTTTTGATTGCTCTCTTTAATCCTTTTGATAATATGAGTTCAAAAAAGTATACATCTTGAAGAATCTTGGAATGTAATATGCTTGAAGATATTTTTAACTGCACTTGAACAATTCTGAGACATCAATGTGGAAGTAAGCTTCTTCGGTAGAATTAATCACCGGCTATGCACTATCTCAATATAGTCTATACTGATGAACTAAACATATAAAACCTACATAGCATGCACATGGTAGCTGATCTTTTCAGATAATACTGCCAGGCGATTGCATTTGTGATATGGTTTAAACTTTAAAGACATCCTTAAAGTAGTCAAAAATGATTGGCCATTAATATGAAATAATTCTTTTTTAGGGATAAGATCTGTCTTTTTGTTGCTTTAGCTTTACATTATTATCTTGGCTATTAGAGAAATTTTATTTAAGTTTTCTAAGAACAGTTCAGAATTTTTCTGTTCTTATTTCTTAAGTCTTGTATTATCTTTCAGAAAATTTATTACTAAAATGAAGTTACAGATTTATGTAAGGTAGGAGCACGAATCATTTGAGTTTACATGAATGTTTTAATGTGCAAAATTAATTATTCTCCTGAAATAGCTTATTCTTAGTCTTGAGTTTTCACAAGCTTTTGGTTATTAATTCTAGAAAACCCTGTGAATTCAGGAGGTCAATTCTCCAAGAAAGAAGATAACAATTCTGCATGCTCTGAGCTTTCCCTTTGCTAGCCTTCCTTTCATTCACTTACAAGTAACCTCAATCAGTCAATCCTGTTTCACTTGCTTGATACATGGTACCCTCAACCACTATTCACTACACTCACAGGGAATTCACAGCCAGCTGTCCTTTGTCTTTAGGGCTTGGCATCTTTAGGTGCCAACATCGCACCTGCTTAGTAATGGTTGTGCTGTTGCTAAAATCACATCAGATTTGATGAATCCAACATCACCACGGAATACAAATTCTTATAGCAGATCCACTGCTAAGACAATTTGGATGTCATAGTTAAAAGGACAGCAAACTTCGCAAATTGAAAACTCCTGATTTATTCACCAGCCAAATACAAGGACAGAAATAAAATTTTCAAATATTTCTGTAGGCTAGGTTTAATTTCATGACATGTTCATGCGCAATCATTCAATTTTTTGATTCCTTGCAGAAATTTGAGGACAACAAACTTCACATCAGATCCTTCACTTGTATTGACTCTGTGTTGTCAACTAGCAAGATGCTAGTACTAGTGAATTTAAAAGTATTTCTATAGATTAGATTTGTTATGCATGACAGGTTCATGAATGATGGTACAGTTTCCTGAGTCCTGCTTGTCAGCACAGCATTATATGCTTGCTAACAAGATCGTGGTTGACATTATCTTTATTAGAGACAACCTCAATCACTGGCTAGCAAGGGTTAAAATGGGCAGATCAGATGAAGAATGATATTGTCTGTCTCGGTGGAGAGGAATTTTACAATTTGCCTGTTTGGTAGATGACAAAAAAAATTGCTAATATGAGTGGCTTGTGAAAAAAAGGTTTACTGAAGAACAGAATGGAAAGTGTACAGTTGATGCAATTGGAAGTCAGACCATCAAAAATCCTGAGAAACCTTCTTACTTCTAGGTTGTAAGGCAGTGAAAATGGATTATCTTTGAAGTGTCATCAAAGACTGTGATCTATCTGGAAAATAGTCCTAGTGCTTCCTTAGTGGGACGCGGGATGATGTTTGGTGATGGATTCAGATGTTCTTATTTAATCAGCATGAATTAGAAAATTCCAAGCATGACTCTGTTCGGGCTGTGTTCTTATTTGCAAATACTTGAGAACCATGGCAAGATCTTTTCCGTCTTGATTTAGGGAAAATCCACAACATCTCTTATTTAAGTTCAACTTATTGAGGTCCTTTTAGACCAATCAGATCAAAGCCAAATTTCATGGACCTCACTCAAATCAGTACAGGCTGTATTTACTTTGGAGACCAGTATGCAAGTTACCTTGAGCATACCGGAGATGTCAGATGGAAGACTCATGGTGCTGTCCTGTCCCGGCTTCGAGATATTTTATTTTCTAATTTTATTGAATGTATCAATTGTATGATTCATTTGATCCAATATATATATATTACTTTTATCCGACATGTGCCTATCATGAGATTACAACATGAAGACTGGATTTGATTGCACGAAAATTGGGGAGTTTCTTTTTTTCACCTGGGGCGGGGGGGAGCGGTGGAGTGGGAGAGCTAAATAAGGGATCTTGAACTAGAAATAGAAGATTAGTCCTGGTTCTTTTGTTGTCTTGGTCAGAAATATATCATCAAATTTGCAAAGATGAAAGGTATATTAATTTTGATTGCATTTTCTTAAATATAGGACATGTGAGATTTATGCACTTTTTTGGGGTAATATTTTCTTAAATATCATATTATGGCAGCATTTTTCAATTTTGAAATGGGCATCACTATCTGATACATGTAAACTTGCCACCAATTAGTTGCCAGTTTAGATATATCACCCTGATTTCATTGATGTCACCAATCAAACTTTTTTCTTCTTTTTTTATTAAAAATAGAAAACAAAACACTTTGAGGGTAGAGGGCCAATGGCCCAACTTGGTAGCAAACTTGGCCTTTTGACAAACAAATAGATTAGAGATGTAACTCTCACTTGGAACTCCTAGGGACAGACCAAGATCTTTATCAAAGTTTTTGTCTTTTTTTTTTTCACAAAATCAATAAAGTTGTGATTGATCATCAGATATTGTATTCTCTTGTTATCCTTTATATATGAACCAGAATAGGTGGACACTTGCTATGAGTTTCGATTAAGATTTGTTGAGGTAAAAAAAGATGGAAATCTTTTTGTTAATTGGAAAAATATTATTTGGGTCTCCAGACTCAAGCATGCAATTGTTGTATCCGAAACTCTGTATCTAGGTTCAAAATTATTGATTGTTCTTTATCCCTGCTTCACCTCGATAATTTCGTTGTATGTCATATTTCATCAAATTTCTTATAGTAGAACAAGCAACTTCTACATGAATGTCGACATCCCACCTACTCATTATAGATCACTAATGCTAACGTCACCTAAGATTGAATCAGTAAAGCATCAATGCAGAAGAGATGCTCGGGAACCAATTTTACCTGCTAAGACAACAGGCACCTACATATGGTCTTCCATATTATGAACTCAACAGCCTATTGTCCGTCCTTGAAGAAGATTGCACAGAGACCAGTAGTTTGTAGACCGGAGTTGTTGCATATGAATCTGCTCAAAAAATGGCATCTCGGTGCTTAAAGATTCGCATGATTTTATAGTTGAAAGAATCGGTCGAGGTGCCATTGAACACCCTACAAGCAAGACAAAACATAAGCAACTTGGGTGAATTGAGGTAAGAATATTGAGATTTGCTGCTGTTGGTGCAGAAATTGATCGTCGTCGGAATCAGCTGGAGCGGAGGTGGACGAGGTCATTGTCAGAGGTCTGTAAAATAAAGTTACATTCAGAGTCGGTGGAGGATGGCTCCGGCAGCACCCTCCGACGATCAAGTCAGCTCTGGCCAATAGGAATTGAGTGTTCGAGAATGATTTCCGCAGAGCTTAGAGAAGAAAAGGAGAGCTTAGAGCTTAGAGATCAGAAGTTTGAATTAGCATATTTTGAGGATCCTTTTTATAGCGGAGCTTGATGGTGATAGCTGTAGTCATGTGCTGGCGGGCCGCTCGAGATCCGGCGGAATCAGTCTCACGAGAAGGTGCCGTCTGCAGCGGGTTGATGGTGATAGCCATCGCCACCTAGTAGCGGGTCGCTATCGCTTGCGGCGGACTGAAGGTGATGGCTGCAGCTATCTTGGTACTGAGCCGCTTGGGGTCGAATAAATGAAGGGTTGAAGAGCTTTGACGTGTACCTATTTCGGGAGAGCTCGGACTCCTGAAGAGGGAGCTCGGAAGGAGTTCGGCTCCCATAGACGTCTGGCAGGAGGTGAGCGGCTAAGGCCCGGTCGCTGGGGAGTTCGGTAGGAGCTCGACCAGCCGAGGGGAATGTCTGGGAGGGGTCCGGCTGGACGAGTCCGGCTTCTGAAGATGTCCGACCGAAGGATGTCTGGGACGAGTCCAGCTCCCCGAAGAAGTCCGATTGAAGAGAAAGCTTGGAGGAAGTTCGACTCTTATAGGTGTCTGACTGGAGGAGTGCGGCTAAGGCTCGACCGCTGGAAGTTCGAAAGAAGCTCGGCCACTGAAGAGTCCGGTCGGAGGACGACCGCTGAAGAGTTCGTTGAGAAGTTCGGCCGAGGGACGACTGCTGAGGAGTTCGACCGCTGGGAGTCCGAAGAAGCTCGGCCGACTGAAAGAATGGCCACTGAGGAGTTCGACCGATGGATGACCGCTGAGGAGTTCGGCTAAGATCCGATCGCTGAGTAGTTTGATCGTCTGTAAGAGTTTGGCTAAGATTCGACCGCTGAGCAGTTCGATCGGTCCTAAGAGTTCATCTAAGATTCATCCGCTGAAGCTCTTCCATGGCTACTGGTTGCATTAGGTTGAGCATCGAACTAGATTTCGACAGGAGCGGGATTTATCCCCAATAATAGCCCCCCCACTTTCAAGTTCGAAACTCGAAGGGAGTGCAGAAAAGGCGACCGCCGAAATCTTCTTCTGGGCTCCATTCTGGTTTAGGTCGAAGCTCGAGGGAGATCTCATCTTCAGCTAAAGTTGATGTTGAAGTTGAAGCTCGGGGGAGATTCCATCTCCAACCGAGGTTGAGGTAGGCCTCGTTTCCTGCGATCGAGGTCGGAGGTTGAGCTCATCGGGGGCGACATTATCTCCTACAGCTGAGGCTGACTCGGAGGAGATCTCCTCTCTTGCAGTCGAGGTCAATACGGACACTTGGGAGAGATCCGATCTCTGACCGAGGTTGGCTCGGTCGATCGAAAGACTCATCTCTGGCCGAGGTTGGCTCGATCTCCTATGATCGGGGTTGATGCGGGTGCTCGGAGGAGATCTTATCTCCTGCGTGCCTTGGGGGAAATCTTATCTCCTGCGGTCGAGGTTGATGCGGGCACTCGGGGGAGATCTTATCTCCTGCAGTCGAGCTTGGTCCGGACGCTCGGAGGAGATCTTATCTCCTACGGTCGAGATTGACCATGATCGCCCGGAAGAGATCTTATCTCTAGCCGAGGTCGACTCAGTCGCTTGGAAGAGATCTTATCTCTAGCCGAGGTTGACTCGGTTGCTCGGAAGAGATCTTATCTCTGATCGAGATTGGCGCTCGGGAGAGATCTTATCTCTGATCGAGGTCGACTTGATCGCTCGGGAGAGATCTTATTCCTAACCGAGGTTGACTCGGTTGCTCGAAAGAGATCTTATCTCTGATCGAGATTGTTGCTCGGGAGAGATCTTATCTCTAGCTGAGATCATCGCAGTCGCTCGGGAGAGATCTTATCTTTAGCCGAGGTTGTCGCGGTCGCTCCGGAGAGATCTTATCTCTGGCCGAGATTGTCACTCGGAAGAGATCTTATCTCTGGCCGAGGTTGCCACGGTCGCTCGGGAGAGATCTTATCTCTGACCGAGGTTGCTTCCGGGAGAGATCTTATCTCTGGCCGAGGTTGCCGCGGTCGTTCGGGGGAGATCTTATCTCTGGCCGAGGTTGTCTCTTGGAAGAGATCTTATCTCTAGCCGAGGTTGTCGCAGTCGCTCGGAAGAGATCTTATCTCTGACCAAGGTTGTCGCTCGGAAGAGATCTTATCTCTGACCGAGGTTGCGCGGTCGCTCGGAAGAGATCTTATCTCTGATCGAGGTTGCTTCTCGGAAGAGATCTTATCTCTAGCCGAGGTTGTCGCGGTCGCTCGGGAGAGATCTTATCTCTGATCGAGGTTGTCTCTCGGAAGAGATCTTATCTCTGGTCGAGGTTGATGGAGATCCTGTTTCTTGTAGACTTCGGAGCTCGGACTTGGACTTTGCTCGCGTTAGGACGAGGTTCCCCTCCTGCTCCTAATGGGCTGTGGGGGCATCTTCGGACCGTCGTCCGTGTCTCTCCCTCCGTCTTGTCTAGGGTGAACGAGGCCTTCAGCTTTGCTCGTGTTAGAATGAAATTTTCCTCTTATTCCTAACGGACTGTAGGGGTACATTCGGACCATCGTCCGTCTTCCTCCATCTCATCTAGGGTGAACGAGGCCTTCGGCTTTGCTCGCATTAGGACAAGATTCTCCTTATATTCCTAACAGACTGTAGGGGCACATTCGGACCATCGTCCGTCTCCCTCCGTCTTGTCTAGGGTGAACGAGGCCTTCGGTTTTGCTCACGTTAGGATAAGGTTCTCCTTCTATTCCTAACGGGCTGTGGGGGCACATTCAGACCGTCGCCCGTCTCTCTCCATCTCGTCTAAGGTGAATGAGGCCTTCAACTTTGCTCGCATTAGGACGAGGTTTCTCTTCTTTTTCTAACGGACTGTGGGGGCACATACGGACCGTCGTTCGTGCCTCTCTTTTCATCTCGTCTAGGGTGAACGAGGTCTTCAACTTTGCTCGCGTTAGGATGAGGTTCTCCTCATTTTTCTAATGGGCTGTAGAGGCACATACGGACCGTCGCCCGTGCCTCTCCCCCCATCTCGTCTAAGGTGAACGAGGTCTTCGACTTTGCTCGCATTAGGATGAGATTCTCCTCCTATTCCTAACGGGCTATGGGGGCACATTCGGACTGTTGTCCGTCTCCTCCCATCTCATCTAAGGTGAACGAGGCCTTCAACTTTGCTCACGTTAGGACGAGGTTCTCCTCCTGTTCCTAACGGGCTGTGGGGGCACATTCGGACCATCGTCCGTCTCCTCCCCGTCTCGTCTAAGATGAACGAGGCCTTCAACTTTGCTCGCGTTAGGACGAGATTCTTCTTCTTTTCCTAATGCGCTGTGGGGGCATATACGGACCGTCGTCCGTGCCTTTCCCTCCATCTCGTCTAGGGTGAACGAGGTCTTCAACTTTGCTCGCGTTAGGACGAGGTTCTCCTCCTATTGAGGATCTTCGAAGCTCGGGAGAGATCTTATCTCTGGCCGATGTTAGCTCGGTCGCTCGGGAGAGATTTTATCTCTGGCCAAGGTTGTCTCGGTCGCTCGGGAGAGATCTTATCTCTAGCCGAAGTTGTCAGAGGTCGCCTGGGAGAGATCTTATCTCTGACCGAGGTTGTCTCGATCGCTCGGAAGAGATCTTATCTCTAGCTGAGGTTGACATCGATCGTTCGGGAGAGATCTTATCTCTGGTCGAGATTATCTCGGTCGCTCGGAAGAGATCTTATCTCTAGTCGAGGTTGACTCGATCGCTCGGAAGAGATCTTATCTCTAGCCGAGGTTGACTCGGTCACTCGGAAGAGATCTTATCTCTAGCCGAGGTTGTCAGAGGTCGCTCGGGAGAGATCTTATCTCTGGCCGATGTTGTCTCGATCGTTCGTGAGAGATCTTATCTCTAGCGAGGTTGACATTGGTCATTCGGAAGAGATCTTATCTCTGGCCGAGGTTGTCTCGGTCGTTCGGGAGAGATCTTATCTCTAGTCGAGATTGATATCGATCACTCGGAAGAGATCTTATCTCTAGTCGAGGTTGTCAGCGGTCGTTAGGGAGAGATCTTATCTCTGGCCGAGGTTGAAGATCTTTGACCTGTCCGTGTTAGGACGATGTTCTCCTCCTATTTCGAAGGAAAGTTACTAGTAGCACATCCCCATTTCAGGGTCATGTGGGCGTTGTTCCTTCATATTTCTTCATACGAATGATCTTTTCTATCTCATGCTGGCCTCCTCAATTTGGAGCATGCTTCTTTTGACTTTGACGCTGGGAGGTGATGAGTCGTCGATGTACCAAGCTCCTCCCTGGGGTAACATTGATGACGCTGTGAGGCGGCCGACCTTATCGTTTCTGGTTATGGCAGCGCCCTTGGCCGATCTTTAGGCTGGCGTCGAAGAAATTTACCCAGTCGTCCCTTTCTAATGAGCTTCTCAATTTCGTCTCGGAGCTGGATGCATTTCTCAGTGTCGTGGTCGTGGTCGCGATGGTAGAGGTAGTATTTGCTTCGATCGTGCTTGTTTGGAGGAGACCGTAACCCTTCTGGTCTTGGCAGTTGATTCTTAACTTTCATGAGAATTTGAGTTCGAGGAGCGTTGCGGGGGGCGTAGTCGCGGAATCTTTCGAAAGGAGAACTTTTTCGCGTCCTTCTGTCGGAGCTTCCTTGGTGGCGAGCTCGAAAAGTTCGGGCCTTGCTTGCGCTGGGGAGGTCGTAGATACGGCTTCCATCCTCTTATGAAACCTACGGGAGAACTTCATGCCCCTTCGTCGGGGCTTCCTTGATGGCGAGCTCGAGGAAAAGTTCGGCCTCGCTTGCGCTGGGGAGGTCGTGGACGCGGCCGAACTTCGTTCCGCCTTCTTACGAAACCTTCTACGGGAAAAGTTCATGCCCCTCTGTCGGGGCTTCCTCGATGATGGGCTCGAGGGGGATTTCAGCCTCGCTTGCATCGAACTTCATTCCGCTTTTCTGCGAAATCTTCCGCGGAAAAACTTCATGCCCTTTTGTCGGGGCTTCCTCGATGATGGGCTCGAGGGGGAGTTTGACCTCGCTTGCGCCGAACTTCATTCCGCTTTTTCGCAAAACCTTTCGCGGGAGAACTTCATGCCTCTTTGTCGGAGCTTTCTTGATGATGAGCTCGAGGGAAAGTTTGGCCTCGCTTGCGTCGAACTTGCGCTGGGGAGGTCGTAGACGCGGTCGAACTTTGTTCCATTTTTGCGGGAGAACTTCTGCTCTCTGTTTCTCCTTTCTTAGGGCGATTGATATGTCCGAATGCTCTTCCTTAAGGCTGATTCCTCGCATCTTCATGGCGGGTTTGCTGGCAAAGTCTCCGCCAGAGGTTATCGCATGACCAGCATCATCTCGACGGGGCTACGAACCCGACCAGCAGGTTGAACTGCTCCACGTCTGCAGTAGCTTCATGTGGAATTTGGGCTATCGGGGTTGAAACGGGAGCAGATGGACCTGGCATGCAGGCCGTCGATCGCTGAGTCGAAGCTCTCCTAGGAGGCATTTTCTCTTTGGAAAAGAACTCTAGTGAGGAAGAAGAGAGATCTCTGGAGAGGAAAGAGAGAAATCATCGTCGAGCACTCCTTTAAGAATAAGAGAACCTCGGAGGTTCACACCCTCCTAGCGCCAATCTGTTGGTGCAGAAACTGGTCGTCGCCGAAATCAGCTGGAGCGGAGGTGGATGAGGTCGCCACCGAGGATCTGCAAAATAAAGTTTCATCCGGAGCCGGTGGGGGCTGGCTCTGGCAGGATCCTCCGACGATCAAGTCAGCTCTGGCCAAAAGGAATGAAGTGCTCGGGAATGATTTTCATAGAGCTTAGAGAAGAAGAGAAGAGCTTAGAGATCAGAGGTTCGAGTTAGCATATCTAGAGGGTCCTTTTTATAGCGGAGCTTGATGGTGATAGCTGTAGCCACGTGCTGGCGGGCTACTTGAGGTCCGACGGAGTTAGTCTCATGGAAAAGTGCCGTCTGTAGCGGGTTGATGGTGACAGCCATCGTCGTCTGATAGCGGATCGCTGTCGCTTGTGGTGGACTGATAGTGATGGCTGCAGCTGTCTTGGTACTGAGCCGCTCGGGGCCGAATGAATGAAGGGTTGAAGGACTTTGATGTGTACCCATTTCGGAAGAGCTCGGACTCCTGAAAAGGAAGCTCGGAAGGAGTTCGGCTCCCATAAGTGTCTGGCTGGAGGTGAGAGGCTAAGGTTCGATCGCTGGAGAGTTCGGTAGGAGCTCGACCGACTGAGGGGGATATCTGGGAGGGGTCCGGCTGGACGAGCCCGGCTCCTGAAAATGTCCGATCGAAGGATGTCTGGGACAAGTCCAGCTCTCCGAAGTAGTCCGATCGAAGAGGAAGCTTGGAGGGAGTTCGGCTCTTGTAGGTGTCTGGCTGGAGGAGTGCGACTAAGGCTCGGCCGCTGAGAGTTCGAAAGGAGCTCGGCCGCTGAGGAGTCCGGTCGGAGGACGACCGTCGAGGAGTTTGTTGAGAAGTTCGGTCGAGGAATGATTGCTGAGGAGTTCGACCGCTGGAAGTCCGTAGGAGCTCGGTCGGCTGAAGGGACGGTCGCTGAGGAGTTCGGTCGATGGATGACCGCTGAGGAGTTCGGCCGTTAAGGAGTTCGGCTAAGATCCGATCGCTGAGCAGTTCGGCCGTCTATAAGAGTTCGGCTAAGATCCGACCGCTGAGCAGTTCGGTCGGTCCTAAGAGTTTATCTAAGATCCGTCCGCTGAAGCTCTTTCGTGGCTATTGATTGCATTAGGCTGAGCATCGAACTAAATTTCGGTAGGAGCAGGGTTTATCCCCAACAGCTGCAATTAGCTTCATGTGGATTTGGTGAGTTTTGGTGAAAGCATGGGCCTCTATGTCATAGGGATGTCCATGTCAGTGCCATCAACACCTTGCAAGTGGTACTGATGGGAGGTTGGCAAAGATTCCTAGCCAGAAATTATAGGCTAGAGTTGAGAAGGTAAGGTTGTGGCCAAGCTCTTGGATGGCTAGAAAGAGATTATGGTCGAGGAAGGAGCCAAAGAAGTATGGTACTCTTGAAATCTATGGAGGTAAGTCGCAGTTTGGCCGATGGATGACCGCTGAAGAGCTCGGCCGCTGAGGAGTTCGGCTAAGATCCGATCGCTAAGCAGTTCGGCCGTCTGTAAGAGTTCGGCTAAGATCCGATCGTTGAGTAGTTCGGTCGGCCTTAAGAGTTCATCTAAGATCCGTCCGCTGAAGCTCTTCCGTGGCTACTGGTTGCATTAGGCTGAGCATCGAACTAGACTTCGGCAGGAGCGGGGTTTATCCCCAACAATAGCTCCCCCATTTTTGAGTTTGAAACTCAAAGGGAGTGCAGAAAAGGCGACTGCCGAAGTCTTCTTCTGGGCTCCGTACTGGTTCAGGTCGAAGCTCGGAGGAGATCTCACCTCCAGCTAAAGTTGATGTTGAAATTGAAGCCCGGAGGAGATCCCATCTCCAACCGAGGTTGAGATAGGCCTCGTCTCCTGCGATTGAGGTCGGAGGTTGAGCTCATCGGAGGCGACATTGTCTCCTACAGCCAAGGCTGACTCGGAGGAGATCTCCTCTCCTACAGTCGAGGTCAATACGGACGCTCGGGAGAGATCCGATCTTTGGCCGAGGTTGGCTCGGTCGATCGAGAGAGATCTCATCTCTGGTCGAGGTTGGCTCGGTCTCCTGTGATCGAGATTGATGCGGGCGCTCGGGGGAGATCTTATCTCCTGCGTGCCTTAGGGAAGATCTTATCTCCTACGGTCGAGGTTGATGCGGGCACTCATGAGAGATCTTATCTCCTGCAGCCGAGCTTGGCCCGGACGCTCGGAGAAGATTTTATCTCCTGCGGTCGAGCTTGCCTCGGGGGAGATCTTATCTCCTGCAGTCGAGTTTGCCTCGGGGGAGATCTTATCTCCTGCGGTCGAGGTTGACCACGGTCGTCCGGGAGAGATCTTATCTCTAACCGAGGTTGACTCGGTCGCTCGAAAGAGATTTTATCTCGGACCGAGGTTGGCACTCGGGAGAGATCTTATCTCTGGCCGAGGTTGACTCGGTCGCTCGAAAGAGATATTATCTCTAGTCGAGGTTGACTCGGTTGCTCGTAAGAGATCTTATCTCTGATCGAGGTTGTCGTTCGGAAGAGATCTTATCTCTGATCGAGGTTGTCGCTCGGGAGAGATCTTATCTCTGGCCGAGGTCGTCGTGGTCGCTCGGAAGAGATCTTATCTCTAGTCGAGGTTGTCGCGGTCGCTCGAGAGAGATCTTATCTCTGACCGAGGTTGTCGCTCGGAAGAGATCTTATCTCTGATCGAGGTTGCCGCAGTTGCTCGGGAGAGATCTTATCTCTGATCGAGGTTGCTTCTAGGAAGAGATCTTATCTCTGATCGAGATTACCGTGGTCGCTCGGGAGAGATCTTATCTCTGACCGAGGTTGTCTCTCGGAAGAGATTTTATCTCTAGTCGAGATTGTCGCGGTCGCTCGAGAGAGATCTTATCTCTGATCGAGGTTGTCGCTCGGAAGAGATCTTATCTCTGATCGAGATTGCCGCGGTCACTCGGGAGAGATCTTATCTCTGGCCAAGGTTGCTTCTCGGAAGAGATCTTATTTGTGGTCGAGGTTATCGCGGTCGCTCGAAAGAGATCTTATCTCTGATCGAGGTTGTCTCTCGGGAGAGATCTTATCTCTGATCGAGGTTGACGCTCGGAAGAGATCTTATCTCTAACCGAGATTGATGGAGATCCTGTTTCTTGTAGACTTCGGAGCTCGGACTTGGACTTTACTCGCATTAAGACGAGGTTCCCCTCCTGATCGTAATGGACTGTGGGGGCACCTTCGGACCGTCATCCGTGTCTCTCCTCCCATTTCGTCTAGGGTGAACAAGGCCTTCGACTTTGCTCGCATTATAGAACGAGGTTCTCCTTCTATTCCTAATGGGCTGTGGAGGCACATTCGAATCGTCGCCCGTCTCTCCCTATCTCGTCTAGGGTGAACGAGGCCTTCGGCTTTGCTCGCGTTAGGACGAGATTCTCCTCCTGTTCCTAACGAGCTGTGGGGGTACATTCGGACCGTCGTCCATCTTTCTCCGTCTTGTCTAGGGTGAACGAGGTCTTCGACTTTACTCGCGTTAGGACGAGGTTCTCCTCTTATTCCTAACGGACTGTGAGAGCACATTCAGACCGTCGTCCGTCTCCCTCCATCTCGTCTAAGGTAACGAGGCCTTCAACTTTACTCACGTTAGGACGAGGTTCTCCTTCTTTTTCTAACGGACTGTGGGGGCACATACGGACCGTCGCCCATGCCTCTCCCTCCATCTCGTCTAAGGTGAACGAGGCCTTCAACTTTGCTCGCGTTAGGATGAGGTTCTCCTCCTTTTCTTAACGGACTGTAGGGGTACATACGGACCATCGTTCGTGCCTCTCCCCCATCTCGTCTAGGGTGAACGAGGTCTTCGACTTTGCTCGCGTTAGGATGAGGTTCTTCTTCTATTCCTAACGGACTGTGGGGGTACATTCAGATCATCGTCCGTCTCTCTCCGTCTCGTCTAAGGTGAACGAGGCTTTCAACTTTGCTCGCATTAGGACGAGATTCTCCTTCTATTCCTAACGGACTGTGGGGGCACATTCGGACCGTCGTCCGTCTTCCTCCATCTCGTCTAAGGTGAATGAGACCTTCAATTTTGCTCGTATTATGATGAGGTTCTCCTTCTTTTTCTAACAGACTGTGGGGGCACATATGGACCGTCGCTCGTGCCTCTCCCCCCATCTCGTCTAAGATGAATGAGGTCTTCGACTTTGCTCATGTTAGGATGAGGTTCTCCTCATGTTGAGGATCTTCGAAGCTCGGGAGAGATCTTATCTCTGGCCGATGTTAGCTCGATCGCTCGGATGAGATCTTATCTCTGACCGAGATTGTCTCGATCGCTCAGGAGAGATCTTATCGACTCGGTCGCTTGGGAGAGATCTTATCTCTAGCCGAGGTTGTCAGAGGTCACTCGGAAGAGATCTTATCTCTAGCCGAGGTTGACATCGATCGCTCGAGAGAGATCTTATCTCTGGCCGAGGTTGTCTCGATCGCTCGAAAGAGATCTTGTCTCTGGTCGATGTTGACTTGGTCGCTTGGAAGAGATCTTATCTCTAGCCGAGGTTGTCAGAGGTCGCTCGAAAGAGATCTTATCTCTAGCCGAGGTTGACATCGGTCGCTCGGAAGAGATCTTATCTCTAGTCGAGGTTGTCAGCGATCGCTCGGAAGAGATCTTATCTCTGACCGAGGTTGAAGGTCTTTGATCTGCCCGTGTTAGGACGAGGTTCTCCTCCTATTTCAGAGGAAAGTTACTGACAGCACATCCCCATTTCAGGGTCGTGGGGGCGTTGTTCCTCCGCATTTTTTCATGCAGACGACTTTTTCTATCTCATGCTAGCCTTCTCAATTTGGAGCATGCTTCTCTTGACTTTGACGCTGGGAGGTAACGAGTCGTCAATGTACCAAACTCCTTCCTGGGGTAACGTTGATGACGCCGTGAGGCGGTCGACCTTATCATTTCTGATTACGGCAGCGTCCTTAGCCGATCTTCAGACTGGCGTCGAAGGAATTTATCCAGCCGCTCCTTTCTAACGAGCTCCTCAATTTCATCTCGGAGCTGAATACATTCCTCGGTGTCGTGGCCATGGTCACGATGGTAGAGGCAGTACTTGCTTCGATCATGCTTATTTGGGGAAGACCGTAATCCTTCTGATCTTGGCAGCTAGTTCTTAACTTTCATGAAAATTTGAGTTCGAGGAGCATTGCGGGGGACGCAGTCGCGGAATCTTTCGGAAGGAGGACTTCTTTGCGCCCTTCTGTCGGGGCTTCCTTGGTGGCGAGCTCGAAAAGTTCGGGCCTTGCTTGCGTTGGGGAGGTCGTAGATGCGGCCGAACTTCATTCCGTCCTCTTGTGAAACCTGCGGAAGAACTTCATGCCCCTTCGTCAGGACTTCTGAAGAGTTCGGTCGATGAATGACCGCTGAGGAGTTCGGCTACTGAGGAGTTCGGCTAAGACGCAGCTGCTGAACAGTTCGGCCGGCCCTAAGAGTTTATCTAAGATCCATCTGCTGAAGCTCTTCCATGACTACGGATTGCATTAGGCTGAGCATCGAACTAGACTTCGACAGGAGCGAAGTTTATCTCCAATAGCTGCAATTAAGGAATCTTAGAAGTTTGCCTTCTGGTGCACCAGACACAAAGCATTGCTACGGTGGATAGCTAAGGAATAAAGCCTCTTCCAAATAACATTCGGCAGAATTTGGTAAATGGTCATGATGTTTAAAAGATTAGATATAACTTTCCATGTTAAAGGTTACAAGGTAGTGAAGAAGAAGAAGAAGAAATGGCTTTGGCTGGTACTCGTGGCCGGAAATATCCAACCAAGGACTTGGAGAGCAACTTGTCTTTTCTCTTTTCTGTGCATATTTGTGCTCCACCTGGAGTCGTATTCAAGGATACTTACTCATTCCAAGATGGTCAATTCATCAGTTCACTATTATAGAACGTGATATCATGTTGATCTTTGAAAGGAAGGCATTGAAGCCTGGCTATGGTTTATCGGAATGATAGGGCTAAGTGAGGTTAGCAAGTAATATCTGTTCATAGTCGATAGGTGGGGATCCTTGTATAGATTTGTCCAACTCCATGCTAAGAATTGTGAGTGTGAGACACACAGCTCTACCCAAGATTGGCTGAAAACCTAGCGAAGGTGGACTTCGGCTCCTCTTAAACATCCTTGTGGTCCTACTCTGCTGATTCACATATTTCAGAATTTGGATTGCAATTCAAAGATATGACAGCTGTAGTCGTGGATAAATGTCAACAGCTAGCTAGAGAGAGAGAGAGAGAGAGAGAGAGAGAGAATCCAAGACTAAGAGATCGTCGAAAGACTTGAAGTTGAAAAAAATATCCTGATGAAAGGAAATTTAATGGTTAAAAAATTAGAATATTTTGAGAAAAGATGCATGATAGGACGTAAGTTTGTTTTCTTCTGTTAAAATACACGACCTGAGAAACTCAGGCACTTGTTGATGCTAAAAATCCTGAATTTGTTGTGCTTATTATTATTTTTTTTTCTTCTAAGAGATAGCTGGATCCTGAAAGTTGGTAGGTCCCAACTGATACGTATCTTGACCCATTATTAGTCAACCAGAAGCCCAACTTACAGCCAATAGGCAGCATCTCACAAAAGAACCATCTAAGAAACTATCAGACTTGTTTGGTCCCAAGAGTAGCCTAAAAGTCCCAGTTGTCACACCAGTCATCACCACTGAGATATTTATGTCGCTGGAGGCTTTACCTTCCTGCATTCAGAGGTGCTCCGTTGCACTAATAGGTGCTCTTGTGATCTTAGAATAATTCAACTCCATTTGTTCATTTAGACTAATGATAGTGATACGGTCATTAAATTTTTCATTTAGCATGGGACTAATAACATATTACAATCTGATAATTTAGAGAATACTGATCCATCGTTCGATTCATCAGTCAAAAATTAATCGATCATCGGTCGGCAATTATCATCAGCCGACTAACGATCGATGATGCAAAAGGACTGCCAAAAAATTAATGCTTGCCGATGCATGATTATCCAACGGATAGTCATCATGACGAACGGCAATCGAATTTCAAATCGACCAACTGATATCTGATTGGCCGATCGATCAATTATCACTCGGTCCCAAACAATTCTGTCATTGGTCACTCGGTATCGATGGCTAATCAGCACGAAGTTAGTTGACCGATAATTGATCGGTATAAATTCAGCCGATCGACAAATCATCGGTACAAAACCGACCGATCGTTCTAAATCAATCGACTGACTAATGGGAGCTCTCCAAACAACTTATCTGATTTTTGATCGATTCTATGAAATCGTTCCCGAGAAGAGCGGACGAAAATAATTAATGGGTGGTTTAATTACCAACCTACGATCACGTTACACCAGAAAAAGAGGGATTCACGTGCTCAACGGTTATCACTCCGACACTTATAAAAGGAAGGTAACCTAGTCAGTTTAAAGAACACATCTAATACTTTTAGAGTAATTTCTATTACTTTGCTCTCAAATTTTTGTTCGACCAGTCCACCCTACTAACTTAAGCATCGGAGGATCCCGTCGGAGCCAACTTCAATTAGTGCGGACTTATTTTGCAGATTTTTCGACGTTCAATTACAGGCGCAGGTGGATTGATCGTAACAGATTGGTGCATCAGGTAGGGGACAGAAGCACACTAAATCGAAAAATGGTGAAAACTCGTGCTCGTAATTCAATCAGCTCTGTCGGTCAGTCATCCCGATGAGAAGCTTTTTTTCCTCCGCCATCGTTAGTGACGAAATCAAGTTCTTTGTGTCCAATAGTTACGGCGGACGCACAAACCCAGCACTTGGCTATGTTGACGCAATAGGTCCGAATGCTGACGAAAATTGTTCATAGTCTCCAACAGCAACCGCAAGTAGTGGTGGAAGACCCAACGACGTAAGCTGTACCATCTAAGCACAGCCACCATATTTCAAGGCGCTCTGCCATCTCCTCATCGGAACGATCGTCTCGACACTCATACCGAATGAAATCTCCATCTCTTCACCATTCGTGAGGAACTGCTCGTCGGTCATGACGGTCCGTCTTCCCATCATCTCATCAAAGTCGGTATGAGGAAAAATGGCCGCACAACCCAATGACTTCTCCCTTCTCTGGTTCTTTCGGGGGATCAACGTCAGGGACATCTCGCCAACGATGACTCAACGACTATGAATGAAAATTCAAAGAGATCGATCGTCGACTGAACCGGATCCAGGGGGACACGAAGGGAGGATCCTTCGACGGTCTTCGAGTTCGAACAACTCCTTCCTTCTCCTCGCATATCTTGAACGTGCCGATCCCATTGCGATTCGAGATGCCTCAAGTGAAGTCATACGATAGCTCCACCGACCCAGTCGATCATCTCCGGCTCAATCGCCCAATTGAGCCATAAGTCAATCAACCACTAGCGTCAGAGGAAATTCGTCAAAACCGACTGACCGCTGGGGTGATCAACAAGATCTCTAGGTGACCAATAGTCGAGAGGCAACATCCAAAGATGAATCAACTAAAAAGCGACGATTCGATGCCCAATAAGCAATGCTAACGCATAACTTCTTTACGAAATAACGAAAGAAGAAAAGCGTCAATCTACTGCTTGCGAACTAGTTGATTTGCCTCGACTAGTAAAGAACGCGATCTATACCGATTTGGCTATGACCAAATCGAGAGACGGTTGGCTTGCATCCGATCGTTATGATCAAATATTGATTGGTAAAAAATTGACTAAAAATTGGTTAGAAATCGATCAATGGTTGGCTTATCCCCGACCTATGAATATCTCAACATGATCAAATATTGATTGATAAAAAATCAAGTAAAAGTTGGTTAAAAATCGACCAATGATTGGCTTATCTTCGACCTATGAATATCTCAACATGATCAAATATTGGTTGATAAAAAATCGACCAATGGTTGGCTTATCCCTGACCTATGAATATTTCAACATGATCAAATATTGGGTGGTTCAAAATTGACTAAAAGTTGGTTAGAAACTGACCAAAAATCAACTTACACCCGATCGGCAAATACTTCTATAAATTGATCAAGTGTTGAACGATAAAAAATAATCAAAAGTTGGTTAGAAATCGATCCATGATGGGCTTATACCCGATCATCAAGCACTTCGATTCAATATGAGTTGATAAAAAATCGACTAAAAGTTGGCTAAAAATTGACTCAAGGTCAGCTTATTCTCGACCTATGAGTATCTCAACGAATGACTAAGTATTGGTTAGTTAGAAAATCTGACTCTAAGTCAGTTTAAAAGCTAGCCAATGGTTGGTTAAATAAAACTGACAGAAGAGCATCTAACAATCACTCAATCAAAGTATTTGCAGTTATGATGGAAGACAAATTTTCACAGTAAAAGACAAATGCAAACAAAGCTTTCATTACTGAAAAAAAGAAGTTACAAAATGGACTGTTAGTCCTTACAAAATTTGAACTATCAGTTTCAAAAGAAAGTAAAATACAAATCTACTTGATGATCGGCTGCTCCGGAGGTTGATTAGGAATGGTCACAACTTCGATCGTTTGTGCAGCATCCATCGGCAAAATAAGTTCGATCGGAGCAGTTTCTTGACCCTCCAATGGAGCTTCAGTAGTCGATGGGGGAGTCGAATCTATCAGTGCAGAAGGACCTGATGTACCCTCGATCGAAGCCATGGGAGCTGTAGGAACAGCTGACTCAGTTGGAACAAAGGCAGTGTCGAGGGCACCATCATCCGTCAGGCCCGTAGGTGATCCGTCGTCGCCTCCCTCTTCCTATTCTTCAATGCCTGGGATGACGATGCTGCCAAGGTCAAAGTCAGAAAAGAACTGTTGGACAGCATTCCGACCATCATCGAACCCGATCCAATAGGAAGCCTCACTTTCTTAAAGGATCAGGGTTTTCAAGCCAGATGAGGCCTTGAATTCTTCGACGCCCAGCTCTTTTGCCCGACTGAGATCCTGCCGTATAACCTGGATTTCTGTCCTGACCAAAGATAACTTTCTGTCGGTAGTCTGCCACTTTCGATGCAAGTTCGTTGCCTCCTTGGCCCAATTATCGTGGTCCTTCTCCAGCTTGTTCACTATGCGCTTCTTCTTCTTGATGCGACTCTTTTGGGTCTTCACCTCCTCTTGAGCCGACTTAAGATTGGACAGAACCGACTCAAGTTCGGACCTGGCCAACCCAAGCTCGACCTTGAGATGGGAGACTTCCTCGGACAGAGTGTTCTCCCGAGCAGTGGCATCCTTTTGCAAATGCTCCAACCGAAGGACCGCCGAATCACGTTCAATGTTTGCAGTCGATACAGAGTCAGAACACGCACGTCAAAGAGCAGCCATTTTACGACAGGCTGACTCAAGTTCGGCTATATCGTGAGCCCACTATTCAAAAAAGTAAAACGAATTAGTCAAAAAAAAGAAGAAAGAAAGGCGACATGGATGGCCGACTTATCCGAATGAAAGTCGGATAGAATGAGTCGAATAATATAGCCAAAGTTTGACTCCTCCTAGACTCCCGATCAGTCGGGAGAAGAATAGCACGGACCAAGTTCCTCACCAACTGAGGATCAGAAAGTGCTGACCCACCTTCTGGGATCTGAACGTAGATTCGTTCAGTGTCCGTATATCCACGGTTGGAAGTATTGCTCCCAGTCGGCATAGAAGTAACCGACGCTTTTTTTTTCTTCTAGTGGATGATTGTTCTAGAGGCGCCGACATCCACTTAGGTATGGACAAAGATGGCTAGCACCCCCGACAAACCGAAGTTGGTCGCGAAGCGGGTGCAGCAATAGCCAACTGAGTTTCCGATATAGGAACAACAGCCGGAATGTCGATGATGATGATGACGTCTTCCTCCGATCGTGTGATGATCAGAGGGGCTTCGGAAGTCGCGGTAGCTGCCGGAGCATGCAAGGCGATGATGGAAGGAACTGTCAGTAGAGCATCGGCAACGTCGGCGGAATCGGAGACAATCGAAGGATCAATTACCCGACTCTTCTTCGCCGCAAGTGATGAACCAGAATCGAGTGCCATCCTTTTTCGAGTGGCGAATCGACGAACTTTATCTTCGAAAAGTCCAGCAAGAAGATGCATCCCTACAAAATCGATCAACAAAATCAAGTTAATATCGAAAATCGACCAAAAAAAAGAAAATCCAAAATTACAGACACTAAATATATCTATGGACGGCATCGGACCAAGTTTGGCATCATACAATGCCCTTTTGGTAATCAGGCTTTTCTGAGGAGGAACTTCCATGTCCTTCAGCTTAAGAAAATCCTTCCAATCAGTCGGGTCCATCCGATATTTTTTATTTGGAAGGACATTTGGCTCCCCCCACACCGACGAAAAACCCTAAGGAGCAAAGGAAGAAACAAAGAAGAAGTGAGTTTTCCAATCATAGATAGACGATGGAAGACCAGTGATAAAAGAAAGCCCCCTCCTCGGGGCAAAATACCACCATCTGTTGGCTTTCGGATGGAGTCGGAGGGCGAAGAAAGGCCTGAATAAAGAAAGTCGAGGATTTATCGGGATTAACCGACACAGCAAAGCAAAGAAAATTAAAAGCCGAATAGAGTTCGGCGCTAACTGGGCCAGACATACTCTATAATAGTCAAAAATGTTCCGGAGAAATTTCAGAATGGAAAATCTAAGGCTCGACCTAAGGTTTTCTAAATAAAATGTTATAAAGCCCGATAGAGGCGAGTTCATCCAACCGTCGGGACCAAGAGCCAACAACCGAAAGCCCTCCAAGATTCGATACTGATCCCGAAGTTGTTTCACGATCGATGTTGACAGGATAGAAGTTTCAGCTGTCGAACCTCGTGACAAATTACTACGATCAGCTATATAAGTGATAATAAAATAAAAAGAAAAAAATAAAGATGTCAAAGAAAAGGTTCGAACTTCGAACCTGAGAGCTAAAGAACGAGAGAACAAGCAAAGTTCTCACAAGCTACTACTGTTGAAAGTGATGGAAGAAAAATTTTTAGGCAGGACCAGTATATATTGGACCCACTGACAGTCGAAATGCATAGAAGTCTTCCCAGATATTGACACATGTCGGTCGGAGAATGGCTGAACATCAAATCCCTCGGGCTTCATGATCGTGCGTCAGTTAATGATGACTGTTGCAATCCCTGACGCGTTGGACAACAGCTTTATCGAAAGGAATGATGATCATTAATTACAAACAGCAAAATAAAATTCAAAGCAACACCACGTACTTCCTTCCTGCGTTCGGTGCATCAAGATAAAATGTTAAATCATCACATCATCGCACCGAACTTGGGTGTGGAGGGCAACTATTGGAGGATACTGATCTGCCGCCCGATCCGCGAGTCAAGAATCGATCGATCATCGATCGGTAATTGTCATCAATCGACTAACAACCGATGATGCAAAAGGACTGCCGAAAAATCAATGCTCATCGATGCATGATTATCCGACAGATAGTCATCATGATGAATGGCAATCGAATTTTAAGCCGACCGATTGATATCCGATTGGCCGATCGATCGATTATCAGTCGGTCCTAAACAATCATACCAATGGTCACTCGATACCGACGGTCAATCGACGTGAAGTTAGTTGACCGACAATCGATCGGTATAAATTCAACCGATCGACGAACCATCGGTATAAAGCCGACCAATCAACGATCGATCAATCCCAAATCAGCCGATTGACTAATGGAAGCTTCCCAAACAACTTATCTGATTTTCGATCGACTCTATGAAATCATTCCCAAGAAGAGCGGACGACAATAATTAATGGATGGTTTAATTATCAACCCACGATCATGCTACATCGAAAAAAAATGGACCCATATGCTCAGCGGTTATCACTCCGACATCTATAAAAGGAAGATAACCTAATCAGTTTAAAGGATATTTAATATTTTTAGAGCAATCTCTATCATTTTACTCTTAAATTTCTATTCAATCAGTACATCCTACTAACTTAAGCATCGGAGGGTTTCCATCAGAGCCAATTCTGATCAATGTAGATTTATCTTACAGATTTTCTGGCATTTAATTGCAGATACAGATGGATTGGCCGCAACACAGACCATTTGAAAATGATTGGATTTGAAGCTCGAACTAGATACGATGATGCCTATGCGTCTAATTTTCATACTAGTTAATACTGTTTGAGTTTTAACAGATATATTTTGCATTAGAACGTCATGTATTAGGTACGTTGTATTGCTAGCTAGATTTGGATCGTAAACATCAAGATAATCAAAGCCTAAATTCCTACAAGCAGAAGAATGAAGCCACTTTGTGTCACTAAAATAAGGTAAATAATATTTTGGAATTAAAACGTCAAGTTATAGAATTCGAAAATTTTCACATCTTAAGGTTGTTTAATGTTGAGAATAATGTTCAAGTTAGATACTAAATTGTTAGAAAGTAGAAGAAAAAAAAATTGTAATTTATTTTTTGGGGCAATGAGTGACGTAATGAGAGGTAGATCTCTCACAAGTCATTCGGTACAATTGTTAAACACTTTACCAACTTAAAAAGCTGGCACCATCAAATATTTTCCTCGCGATGACTACCATGTATATTATCTCTTATATTAACCCTGGCCCATGAATTTAAATCACTGAATACACCACCAGCCATTACTAACGATACATGGAAGATCTATTGTACCACCTCTCAGATCACGTGACTCGCATTGCAAAAGAGCATGATATGGTGTCGAGTGGTACCGAAAAGCCTACTTCGGTGCCAATCTTGTTGCCCACCTACCACACCATCCCACCATGTGTGTGCTCTCAAGGTGACCCTGCCCTTCCTCACTTGTACAAAGATTACAAGCACATGGTTAGCTAGCCATGATAAAGGGATGGCCTTTGGGTTTATGGTTAGCTCAGGAAAAACAATGGCATGGCAAAAAAAATTTGGTGAATCACTTCCAATAAATTAATTTTCTTTCTTTAGCATCCCATCTTTAGATTCAAGGGCCCACTATTTTGTTGTTTGCATCGCCAATGATACATTGAAAATCTTTATGCCATTGGATTGGTAAGCATAGTTATTTAAGATGTTGAGTAGAATATGGTTACAAGTGAATGTTATACCCCACGCCCCGCGCCCCCCACCCCCCCCCCCCCAAAAAAAAAAGAAAAAAAGAAAAAAAGATATGTTTATCAAGGTGTCCTACACAATAGTATTAGCCAACAAAGCTATATAGTATTTGATAACATGTGCCTAGATGGTGAAGCCTCATGAAGATTGGAGCAATATCTATCTAGCGAGGCATATTTTCTATGCGAGAGAAACACTATCATGAGAACATCACCACACACCGATGTGACAATTTTTTTTTTTTTTTTTAACATACTTTAGATGTCCATGATGCTAGAAAATTACACATAACATTCCATAAACACCATCTCTTCCAAACACGTGCTAGGAAATTTGAGAATGGGGATCTCAAATTTGGTCGAAGTCACACCCATTCAACATGCTTCCCCTCATCATGTGTGCTCAATATTAATCGTTATAGGAGTATCTCATTTAAGATCACCCAACATGTGATTCATCAACATATTATCAAGGTTTGATTAATAACACAGATATGGATCTCTTTGAAAAGTAATATATTCTGCTATAACGAAAATAATGATTCTTAATTAGTTCAGATATGTCTTGGACAAAGTTTACCCAGTATAAAATAACTCATATAGGAATCCCTTTGAAACTGTTAAATAATTCTGTTATTTCCACTAATTATTTTAGTAATTTTTCAACAAGTGTGGATATGTGAAGTTAATTATATAAATTAATAATGGTTGTTATTTCTATTGTGTGTGTATATATTTTGTATATACTAGAACTCAAAAAAAGATGTTGTATAACAATCATTATAATATTGATACGAGTATTACCACCAAATCTTGCTTTGATGGTACGATCCTTGGCATTTTTGGCAATGTTTCCTAAAGGTGTCGGTCCTCGCTTCTTTCTTCATATGTATGGAACCTTGGTTCCACAAGCAATGGTTTGCCCTAGGTAGGGTACGGGTACTGGGAGTGAGACAAATATAAGATAATAGGATGGAAGGTAGGAACCAAGGAATGAAACGAGAGAGGAGAGAGATGGCCTCTCTCTTCGGACGGATAGGAAGTAGCCACGTTGGTGGGAGATTAAAGCATCATCATCTTTCATCTTTGCAGTAGATGGTATTCTAGTTTATTATTAGATAATACAAAATATACGTGATAGAATTGTTCTAATTAATAATTTTATTATAGCATAGAAAAAATGTCTGTTTATCTCACATGATTTGATCCTTCTCATCCTCCATGGTTTTGGTTTGGATGAAGGTGCACTCCCATGCCTCCCGACTCCACCATGATTTGTGATTATTTGAGCTTCTACCATTTAATCCCATAGATGGAGGGGAGAGTGACTTGAACAATTAAGTCACATGTGTGCCTGAGGAAGTGATTCTTGCACCAAAAGACATTTGCTAGCTTTTGCTTCATAGATTTTGCATTTTTTTTTTATTACTTTCTCTTGAAGATCAAATTATAATATGTTCCTTTATTTTTTTAACCATCATTAAGGTTTTGACAATAATCTTTATTAAGATTGTAAGGATGTCAGATCAGACAAAGAATGGATCTAACTCAAATCCAATCTATATTTTACTTAAATCGAAAAATTAAATTCAAGCCTAATCCAATTCTATATGGGTTGATCTAGATTGAACATAATATTAATTTTATCAATCCATTAGACTCAGGTCGATGGGAAACATAGCACAAACTTTAATAAACTAAATAAATTGATTACCTAGTGATATCATAAATATACTATGCAATAAAATAATAGTATGCTACATAAATTCTTTATCAAAAGTATATTCAATATAAGATTTCATAGATAAATACATTAATTTATGACTAATTATGTGACAAAAAAGGAAAATTTTCTTGTATCCAAAAAGGAATCTAAAGTATAAACTATACTAATTTGGGATCCGATTCAGTTGGCTCGATCCGACTAAGAAATTTTGCAATTCAAAATCAATCTATATTTGAAAGGAGCATATTTTTGAATCCAATATTATTTTCAATAACTTTGATCTGGATTGAGCTAGATTAATTTTCCATTCCATCCCAATGCAATTCCGGCCATAATCTCCACTGACATGGAAAGATCAAAGATTCCCCACTCACTCCCTCAAAGGGTTAATTTCTCTGCTTTCTAATTAAGCCACCAACCGTCGGGACCACCGGAAAAAGGGTTTGGATAGCATCTTTCCCACAAAAGAATAATTTCCTTTTAGAATATTAACCATGGTATTGCGCAAAAGTGGAATAAAGAGATTGGAGTGCTCTCAAATTTGTGCAATAGTTGATATCACGAATCCAAACCCACTAGAAATCACAGACCCAATCCGAGGCTCAGAGCCATCACGTTGGACTAAATCCAATCGGGAACCGGAGACCAAATGGTAGTTTCCCTTGCTTTTCTTTCAACCACACGGGGGAAGGGGAACGTATAGGGTCACCTAAAATATGTCAAGCTAGTACCAAGTACTGACCACCGAGCGAGACCCAACTCCTGCTAATTTGTTCTTACCTCGCAAGATGCCTGGAGCTTTGTCAGCAAAGGCGGCTTCTCTTTCAGCAATGGAGGCGTGGGCGTAGACGACCCCGTGGATGCTTTCGGGCATTGAAGACGTTCTCCAAAGCAATTAACCCCTTGAGGAGCATGGCATTTTCTATTTGGGGACCATCCCAAATCCTGGCTTCCATATATTTCAAGTGATGGACACCCGTTCATGGTTGGGGATTCACCATGTTTCCATTCCATACAGCAAGTTTCTTTTAAAAAAAATAAAAATCTATATTATTTTCTTAACAAGTCTCTCTTGGCCTTATTTGCAAATAATCAAACGAGGAGTATGTCATTCTTGGAAAGAATCCGTGCTTTGATATTGAAATATTTTAGGTATTTGAGTGGTTTCACAAAATTGCCGAGCATGGACAAAGAATATATGAGAGTTTTGGACTAAGCACCTTTGCCTTCACAAGATCTAAATTGCTCAAATTTTAAAAATTATTTTTATTTTTAAATAAAGAGAAATATGAAACTAATCCAACTAGATCAAATTTGGGATGAAGTCGACAAGACTGGCCGAATTCTCTATTATGGGAGATAGACCGCTAAGCAGCTGGTGAGCATCGTACATTGGTAAGCAATGACCAAAAACCTTTTGGATTGGTTATGCCAATGAAGGTCGGCATTATCCATAGATTGATTGAATTTATCGTTTTTCTCATTCTCTGCTTTTCAAACCCACATCTACTTGGTTGATCCATCACCAAAACTTCCTCTGCCTTCTTCCTTACCTCGTTGGACTCACAGTCAAGTCGCCGTCATCCAAAATCCCTCCTTCATCCTTAATCCTTGCCATCTCTTTTGTTCTGGATATTATTATCGTCGAAATTTTTCCACCATTGGATGCAAATTGTTACCGCCACTATTGCCGATGATCCCTCTACCTTCCCTTCCTTTCTTTTTGGTTTGGGTGCCGCCGCTATGATGGCAGAGAAATAGAGAAAGAAAATAAAAAAAGAGAGACGGCAAAAAAAAAGAGAGAGAACCTGACTAAGATCCAATTCAATTAGCTCTGCATGACCAACTCAGATATTCTAGACCGAGGCTCCTAATTAGACCTGTTGGGGATAAATCCCGCTCCTGCCGAAGTCCGGCCCAACGCTCAGCCCAATGTAACCAGTAGCTGCTGAAGAGCTTCAGCGCCAGGCGCCAGGCGAGCCCCTACCACGGCCGAACTGCCTAGAGGCCGAACTCCTCAGCAGTTGTCACTTAGGGGTCCGAACTGCCTGGAGGCCGAACTCCCCTGCGCCAAGGTCCGGGCCGAACTCCCACCGCCAGCCGAACTTCCTGAGGGCCGAGCTCCTTGGACTCCAAGCGGCTGGACTTCTTCGGGAGACGGAACTCCTTCGGACCGACCCCAGGCGAGCCCATGCAGCCGAACTCCTTCGGACTTCCCACGGCCGAACTCCTTCGGACCGACCCCAGGCGAGCCCATTCGGACCGACCCTTAGGCGACCGAACTCCTCAGCGAACTCCTTCGCCCCCCAGGCGAGCCCATGGCCGAACCAACGGCCGAACTCCTTCGGAGCAACCGAACTCCTTCGTCCTTCAACTGGCCAGCCGAGCTCCTTCGAACCTCTCAGCGGCCGAGCTTCAATGAAGTCCGATCTCAGCGACCCTTCAGCCGAAACTCCTCAGCAGTCGTCACTGGGCCGAACTCCTCAGCGGTCGCCCTCATCAAACTTCGGCCGACCGAGCTCCTACCGAACTCTCGAGTGTCCAAGCCTCAGCCCAAGCCCCAACAGCCGGCCGAACCCCAGACGGCCGAGCTTCGACTTCTCAGCAGCCGAACTCTTCTGCGGACGAGCCTTAGCTGCATACCTCTTGCCAGACGCCTATGGGAGCCGAACTCCCTCCCATCTTCCTCTTCAGGAGCCCGAACTCCCACGAAATGGGCACACGACGAAGGCCTTCAACCCTTCATTCGGCAAGCTCTGCAACCATCACTATCAGTCAGTCCGCCGTACCATCGGTCAGTCCGCCGCGGGCGATAGCGACCCACTGCCAGGCGGCGATGGCTGTCACCCTCAATCCGCCGCACACGGCACCAGTGGGACTGACTCCGCCGAACCTCGAGCGGCCCGCCAGCACGCGGCTGCAGTTGTCACCATCAACTAAGCTCCGCTATAAAAGGACCCCTCCCGACATACTAAGGCTAAGCTCTCTGAACTCTCGACTCTCTAAGCTCTCCTCCACATCTCTAAGCTCCGGAACTCATTCCGAGCACTCCATTACTGTTGGTCGGAAACTAACTTGACCGTCGGAGGGTCCTGCCGGAGCCACCACCCCACCGGTTCCGGACGGGACTTCGTTTTGCAGGTCCCCGGCGGCGCCTCAGCGGCCTCGACTCCGGCGACCTCCGGCGAGCGACGGATTTCTGCACCAACAGATTGGCGCCGTCTGTGGGAACCGGGAAGGGCCTGAACCTTCGAGGTTCCCTTGTTCTTAAAGGAGTGCTCGGCGACGATTCTCCCTGCCCCTGCTCCGGATCTCTCTTCTCCCTCTTCCAGAATTCCTTCTCTGGAAAGAGGAAATGCCCCCCAGAAGGGCTTCGACGCGGCGCTCGACGGCTTCCGCGGCTCGATCCCCTCCGAGTCCGTCTGTCCCTGCTCCGGCCCCGGTGACTCAGCCCCCGTCTATAGCCGCAGTGGATACGGAGCAGTTCAACCAGCTCATCCAGCACGTTCGTGGTCTCACGGAGGCGGTGCAGGCGGTGCTGCACCAACAAGTCCCAGTGCCAGCCCGACTGGCACGGGACTCTCCGAAGTCGGATGATCCGGTCCAAGAGCGACCGGCCTGGGCAGACCCGACCTCCGATACCCGGATTGGAGAGGCGGAGGAGGGAGAACCCTTGTTCGGATCATGGATCGACCAAGGGTGAAGCCTCGCGCCCATCTCACCAGAAAGCCTTGGAGATCAGAAACCGTGAGGACCTGCTGGACCAAAGGCTCTTGGAGATGAACCAGCGAATTGAAGAACTTCGTCCCCCCTCGCGTGATGATGACGTTTGTGCAGACCCTCCTTTCTCGCAGGAAAATCATGCAGGAACCGGTCCCGCCGAACTTTAAGCTCCCGCGGTTCGAAAGCTACGACGGGACCGCCGACCCGGTCGACCACTTGGAAGCCTTCCGGACGACGATGCTGCTTCACGGCGCGTCGGACGCCATATTTTGCCGGGCTTTCCCTTCTACCCTCAAAGGAGCTGCCAGAAATTGGTACTCGACGCTCAAGCCGAGAACCATCTTATCGTTTGACCAGATGAGTCAACAGTTCGCAGCCCACTTCATCAGTAGTAGGCGACCACGCCGAGGTTCGGATTCTTTGATGGCCATCAGGCAGAAGGAGGGGGAACCCATCCGGGCCTACGTGACCCGGTTTAACGCTGCCGCGTTGGAGGTCCGAAACCTAGACCAATCAGTCGCCATGGCCGCCCTCAAGGGCGGCCTTCAGAAGAATGACTTGTTGTTCTCCCTGGAAAAAAGGTATCCCAGGGACTTCGCCGACCTGCTAGCTCGGGCCGAGAGATACGCCCGTGCGGAAGAAGCCTTCAAGCTGAGGGACGAAGAAACCTTAAGGGAGCGGCTGACAGGCGACAGGGAGCCGAATGAAGTTCGGCCGCGCTCACGGACTCCCTCCGGTAGCAGGCGGGCCCGAACCCCTCGAGCTTGCAGAGAAGCGCGAAGAAGCCCACCTCCCAAAGGATTTCGCGACTATGTCCTCCTCAACGCTCCCCGAGCACAGATCCTCACCGAAGTTAAGGACCAACTCCCCAGACCAGAAAGGTTACGGTCTCCCCCAAACAAACGTGACCGAAGCAAGTACTGCCTCTACCATCGCGACCACGGCCATGACACTGAGGAATGCATCCAGCTCCAAGATGAAATCGAGGAACTCATCAGAAAGGGGCGGCTGGGTAGATTCATTCGACGCCAGTCTAAAGATCGGTGCAGGGCGCTGGCCGTAACGAGAAACAACAAAGTCGGCCGCCTCACAACGTCGTCAACATCACTCCAGGATCCAGCGTAGAAGCCAACAGAAGCACGCTTCAACGCAAGGAAGCTCGAATGAAATGGGAAAGGTCGTCCGCGTGGGGAAGCGCGGAGGAACGATGCTACTACCACGACCCTGGGTCACAGAAAATTCAGAAAAAATTGCCAGTAACTTCCTTTCAATAAAGTCCTTCCCTTCCAACAGTGTATTATTTTTGGGCGCCAAAAACTATGTAATGGCTGGAAAAGAAGCAGTCAATAGTCGCCGTGTTAGGAACAGGAGGAGAACCTCGTCCTAACGCGAGCAAAGCCCAAGTCCGAGCTCCGAAGTCTACAAGAAACAGGATCTCCATCAACCTTGGCTAGAGATAAGATCTCTCCCGAGCGTCAACCTCGGCTAGCGACAACCTCAGCCAGAGATAAGATCTCTCCCAGAAGCAACCTCGGCTAGAGATAAGATCTCTCCCGAGCGACAACCTCGGCTAGAGATAAGATCTCTCCTAAGAACAACCTCGGCTAGAGATAAGATCTCTCCCGAGAAGCAACCTTCGGCCAGAGATAAGATCTCTCCCGAGCGACAACCTCGGCTAGAGATAAGATCTCTCTCGAGAGGCAACAACTCGGCCAGAGATAAGATCTCTCCCGAAAAGTCGGTTAGGAGATAAGATCTCTCCCGAACACTTTCGGCCAGAGATAAGATCTCTCCCGA